>APFE031455674.1:0-27874 GCA_000404065.3 Pinus taeda
TGAGTCATATTAGACTAGACCCAGGGCCTTGCACTCCATCCTGACCCGATCAAAGTACAAACTCTAACATGTAAATGAATGTGTTGAAGTCAAACATGCTAGAAAACCACCTGATTACCCACCAATGATGTGCATTGTTAGCAGGTACAAGAGAAGCCAACAATAATGAAAATGGCTCTCAAGGTACAAGAGTACAATCCGTGAATAGGATAATGAAGCTGAAGACGAACACTTATGGAATCACCCGATCAAAAGCCAATGATGAAAACCTGTTGTCATATGTGAAGAACTTTCCATTAAGGCATGCAAGCTCTAAGGTACTCAAAGGGAGTTTCTAAGTCGTTTTCCTGGATAATAAGCTGAAGTCGATAGGAAGTGACCCGTTGAAGGAGGCAAATGATGAATCCCCCATCAACAACATGAAACAAGGAATAAAGTGGAATAATTTTCAATAATGTAGCAATGACTCGAACAGTGTATAGGTGAATAATTCTAGATTGGATTTCTCTTGAACATTGGTGACACGACTTCGAAGTGTGGAAGCATCTGACTTGACATAGGATTAAAGGTCATGATGACAATATGGAATAGTCGAATGAGAGGCAAAATGGATCACCAAAACTTGGGAGGACTATTGGTTGAGTGAGGATATCCCAAACCCGACACGAGAGCAGAAGAGTGTCATATTCATGAGCGACATGCTACGTATACAAAGGATGTCTCATCTTCATTTTCCATCGCTATTTCTAGTGAGTACCCAATTATTTTTATCACAAGAATGAAGGGGATATCATATGCTTGTTATGTAAGTCCATTCTTCAAATGAATCCATCCTAGTAAGTTTTATGAGCCCTAGGAAGGAGAAGCTCGGTCTAATCATGGTGACGAGTCTTTCGTCATAAAATTTTAATGATTCCAACGTAAGAATAACTCGGTATCTTTTTCATATTTAGAGAGTTTGAAAAAGAGACGAAAAAGAAAACTCCATCATGTCCCTTTTCATGATTTGTCTCTTGAATCTAAAGAGATATAAAATAATATTCGAGAGAACCTATTGACCATGTCGATCAAGGTGTAACTTTTTCATAAATAGTCATCCTCAGCTTGAAAAAGGGGTAAATGTATATTGAGGTGACATTGATTCATTACATTAACGAGTTCAAAACAATAAGTACTCGACAATATTTTAAGTTTTCGAGAGTCAGAAAAGAGCTCAAAGATGACTCCAGGGGGGTTCCTTTTTCGTTTTTTTAATGAGTCCGAAAAAAGAGATAAAATAAAACTCGCAAGAATCAGTCAATAATGATCACTGTTCATTCGAAGGTACCCATAACTGCACAAGAAACGTACCCATCACTGATATGGAGAAAAAATATTAAAATTTTATTAAAATATTGACAAAAATTACTTGCAAAACTTATAAATAACCAAAAGTAAATATATTTTTTACCATTTTACCATAGTAAGCTCTGAAAGGGCATTTGTGCCATAATTTTCTTGATTTTCAAGTGGCCATTATAGGAGATCCAGGGTACAATTTCATGAACCATCTACAACATGTAAGAGGCCCATCCCTGCTCCTGAATTTAAACACTTTTTTATGCATTTTAATCAGTAATTCATATGCCATAAGGGAGGAATTTTAATTTTTAAGGCACCGATGACCATCGTGGGTATGGTCATCGAACCCGCGATGATCGAACTCAAGCCCAAAGGCTCACGCGATGACATCGCTATGTTTGTAAAAACAGGCACAATGGCACCAAGGTAGATGTTTTAGAAAGAAACCCCTCTTTTCAAGCAAGAATGTATGATTTTAATCCATGAAAAAAACATTAATTGATGTTAAATGATATTTTGCAAGAGATCATGGGAATGGAAAGAAAGAGGCCATGAGGCTGAAGAACACCAAGCAGCTCAGAATCTTGAATGCATAAACACTCTAAGGGGTTGTGGGCTTCTAAAGTTCTTCAGGACTATGGGGCTAAGGGCTCAGGTGGAATTGCTGCCCTATTTGATCAATCTCTGGGATGTAGATCGAGAGATCTTCATCATAAAATGCTAGGAACTATAACTTGAAGAGATGGATGTCTACGTCATCATGGGATTGTCCTGGAGAGGGGAACTGATAAAACTCTTTGGATCTTGCCCAAGAGGTGAAAGTACAAGGAATTTAGTTGAGAGGCATTGTCCAAGTGTCGAAATGACCAATGGAGGTAAGGTGAAGATAACAACAATCACCAACAACCTCGTCTTGAGAACGATATTGTTCACTATGGCATGTGTATCCGGCACATAATCCTTGCATGAGGCTTCAAAATCTCAGTTCTAGTATGATATTGCATGTTTGACTCCTACAATATTTAACTAGTGTGGAGGCCTTCTGACAAATATGAAAAGGCAACTAACCAAGGGGAAGCATGGACACCTGAAGCTATTCGGGTTCGGTTCGATACTGGTGACCTTCTTTTTAGAGTGAGTGCCCTTGTTCTGGTATCAACGCGTAGAGGTACGAAATCCTACCCCTTTAGATCTGAGACTCGTGAGATGGAGTCTGCTCATGCCTTGAGGAGGAATGGGTTAGCATATGCATTATCCACCACAATTTTCCTGGAATGCCAGCTACTCGTGGTAGATGACTATGGTTATGGTGGCATGGATTTCAAGTGGGATCCATATCTACCTCTGCCACTAGGAGAACAATGGACTAATGCAGGTAAAAAAATATTTTTTGGAATTTTTCAAGTTTTATGAATTTTTGTAAAAGTGTAAACTAAGACTCAACTTGTGATAAATGTGTAGATGTGGGACCAGAGAGACCAGCAAGCATGTCACCAATAGCATGGCGAGTTTCTCATCCAATAGTGGGCACAGACTATGAAGAAGGGGTAGACCCCTTAGCTGAGATGGAGCACAATCTAGAGGTGATAACTCAAGGAGTCTCAAATTATGTCGTTATTGATGAGGTTCCACTGCATTAGCAGAGACACACAGTGGGAGTGTCTGCAAGACTGCATCATTTGTTAGGCTGAGTGATCAGAGTAGTCTCGTGTTACCATGAGAACCATGTAGGTTGATAGCCTTTTTAGCTCTTTTACACATTTTTTAGGCTTTGAAAGCCAAGTGTCCCAGAACACTTTTTTTTTTGATATCTTGACAGGACTTCATGCACCAGGACAGGTGTCTGAACTGAAGATGTAGGGCAGTGAGAAACAAACGCTTCAAGACATGAAGGCATCTCACTAAGGTTGGGAAGAAATGAAGAAGGATGATGAAGACCGTTCAAAGGAGTTTCATCCAAATACATAACCTCAACGATACTCTCGTCGGTGTGGAATGTCTCGTTCAAAGGATTTGAAGAATCCCAAGAACCAAGCCACGGAGATGGCATGTAAGTGTCAAGGTTCATACTGAAAATAGTATGAATTTCTAAAGCGGCCATCGAAGCCACAATTTCTTCATAATTTTTCTCCAATGGACCTAAAGGCATAAAATCGCCAAATGAATCAATTTGATCTACGGTAGGGATAATCCAAGGATTCGTAGAAACCGAGATCATATTCATTGAAGTAGCATTCGAAGGTGGGAGACTAAAATTACCCATTAAAGTAGAGTCTTTGAAGAGACCTGCCCCCACACTCTCATAAGGAATCTCAGTATTTCCCATGTAAGGGATGTTTTCGTTGGATGAACCAGAAGAAAAGAAATATAGTTGATCAACAGTGATAATTTTTCCTTCACGGGGAAAATGAAGCACCTGGAACAAAGAAGAAACCACATAAAACATAGTGTGGGTCCAACTTCGCCCGAGAAGAAGGTTGTAGTTGAGATTTGCATGTATAAATTCTACTTCCAATTCAATAGTTTTTCCTTCCAATGTAATCAACAACTTCGTGAGAATACCGTATGGACGTGAGCCTCTACCATCAAAGGCTTCCAAGTTGTTTGGGGACTGGTTAAGAGTAGGAGAGACAATGGCTTTCCAACACAAAAAAGACATGATGCAGGTAGAAGAACCTTCATCAATAAAAGTCTGATGGATCATATTTCCTTTGATAAGAACCTGTATCAGAAAAGCAATTTGGTGAGGAAGACAAGGCACGCCGTTTTCAAGATCGAAGGTAATTAGACTCGAATCAGAAGGATCAATATCACCTATAGTAGACGATAGTGACTTCCACTACGTTGCACAGGATTGGAGAACCTCCAAGGAAAACATCACCAAATGTGGTTGAGATAAATCCTCAACAATATTATAGTGTTGTGGGGCTCTAGCATTCAGATTAAAAGATGATTTCCGAAGAACACCCTTGGGAGGTTGTTAGATTACAAACTCATTGTTTTGGCGCTCAATATGGAGGGGACCAGAACTAGATAGAGTAGAAGTAGAAGGGGTATCTTTTCCACCATCTTCTTATGCGTGGTTTGATAGTCCTTAGTTCGAGTAGCAATCAAAATAGGTGATGAACCTTGCATCATGAAAACCTGAGAACTTGAGGAAGCAGACGATTGCAGTAAAGGTTCTTTTAAGACACCAGAGTCCCTTTCAAAAAGTTGTTAACCTCAAAACGTTAGGTACAATCCTTGGTGTAATGATCTTCCTCAGAAATGAGGTAAGGGTATTTCGACTTTCTTTTAGAATAATCATTAGAAAATGATTTAGGAGGGTCATGTTTTGGGGCATTAGCTTTGGCTTTACCTTTGCCCTTCTTTTTACCCTTAGAGGCCTTATCTATTGTGATAGACTGAACAACATGTACCTTAGAGGTTTTACTAGTACTAGATGAACTTGTCAAGGGCTTGTTGGAACCAGTGTTGGAGGCAAATTTCTACTTTGAAGAAGCTTTCGTGGAAGTTTAAGACATGGAACAAATCACACCATCCATAGGTGGTACATCAGGAGAATTTGATGTTGTTAGAACTGAATATTATCTTGGAGCATCAAGAAACATCTCATACAACGTGCCAGATTGCGAATAGACTATCTCTAGATACTGAGCATGGGAAATAGCTTGATCCTTAGGAACACATCCACCGATAGCTATATCCTTAGCAATCTTGTTAACGAAGGATTTTTTTAACCATTCAGTCAACAACTCATCAGCAATATCAAACTTGATGAGGCAACGTCGATGTCTCCATTCATGGATATGATTTTAAATGTGGGTCGTGGTGTCTTGCTTAAGGGATGTAAGAAAATGAGTGTCATCTTCATGCTAAGCCAACAATTCGAAGTGAGTGAGGAAGGCCATAGCTAGAGAGTTGAAGTCAGCATAGGTACCTTGAGGCAACTCGATATACCATTTTGTGGTAGCACCTATGAGAGTTCTCTGAAAGAGTTGAAGACAAATAGAATCTTCAACATATGAATTGGAGGAGCACCATAGGTGATATGTCATCACATGGGCTTGCAGATCCTCTTTAGACTTTCTCTTGAATTTGGGACAATCGCTTGGAATTTTAGTTGGAACCGGAGGCGAGTAAGGTGAATGAAGAATATGATCATTCGTGAGCCTCGAGACATCAGACAACTCTAACGTAGCCAAGAAAGGAAATTGTGTATCGAATGAAATATATGGTCTTTGAGGAGACCCAAGCTGTGGGTTCCATCCTTGCTGGTAAGGAGTTTTCCCCCACAACAGAGGATTTTGTCCATACGGGACTTGATTTTGTCCCCACTGAGTGTTACCTTGACCATAAGGTGGATTCAGTTCAGGATAAGGCTGATATTTCCTACCATAGCCCGCTCATAATAATTGTACGCGACATACGGGTTATAAGGTTGTTGAACCTGTTAGTGCCTAAATATTCCTTAGGTTGAAGGAAGGCAAAATTCAGGGTAACCACAAACCACGCTCAGTCTGGTAGCTAGCCCTACTAGAACAGGAGAGGACTCTCTTCGGGTCACGCTCAGTGAGAGAAAATCAATGGGGCTGGAGTTGACCAAAATAGGAAACTGATTTTAGGCTAGTAAACAGATATGAAAGAGGTATTTTGATGAATGACTGAGTTTTCTGGGCTGTATGGGGACAAAGGACAGCATGAGCTGAGAAATTAAATCAAAGACACAGATTGTTTCTTGAGGCATAATAGGCAGTAAGTTTAGCAACCAAATTTGAATAATATGGAGTGGAAAGACTGTATGAGAAGCTGAAAAGGGCATAGGTGATGAATCCTTTTTAGACAGAAGAGGAACACAGAGCATGAATGCTTTCCTAAGGCAGAGCAACTAACTCAATTCTGCCTCTCATACTTAAAAATCATTCAACTGGAAATGAAATAGGAATGAACTACAAAACATTACAAGTTACATATGAAACAGAAAGAAGAAACAAATTGCTAAACTCACACCACATGAGTCTCCTGAATGAGAGCTATATCATTTCATTAAAATCTCTACCAAAACTGTACAATGCAAGCGCTGGGTTTTTTCCTCCACACTGCTCCCAGAAATTCCAACCACACTTTTCCAAATGACTCTCAATACAATAAATAGACTTTTCCATTGGGAAATGGAATGACCCAAAGTTGGGGAGTTTTTCAAATCATTACAAATTGGAAATGGAAAGCCAATCATTAGTGATAGGTGCAGCATTACAAAAATGATAAACTGTTTGGGTGACTGCTCGCCTTCCTTTGCCACTTGGATAGAAGCCAACCTTTAGTGAAAATACTTTTTAAACTTTACCTTAGGTGCTGAGAAAAATGTAGTGTAAATGAGCGGGCCCACTTGGATAAAATCGTGAATCGAAATGTCGTGGAGCGGAAGTGATTTTGGCCTTTGGGTCTTTGTGCATTGCACCCAAAACTATATGCATCTCACCACTTTGGAGGTGATTTTGAGGTACTTTTTGAAGTCCAAATTGTGCCCAAGTGTGTGTGTTAGAAATCCCTGCCTGTCTGCTTTCCAACCCAAGTGGAATTTCTGAATTTGGTGCTCATTTGCCCCTCCAAAACTTCAATCTCCCAAGACTTCTTCCTGTGTGTCAAAATAGGGGCAGAGAGGTCATTTTTTGAGTGTTTTTGACCTCCTGGGGACTCAAAACTTGCCCAAACTTCTTGGCCATGCACCAGCAATCATGATTTTTCATGCTGAATCCAAAAATATAAACCTTTCGTGATTTGGAGCTCCCTATCATAAGCGTCGCGCCACTGGAGAAAAACCCTATTTTTTGTACAAAAATTTGCCAAAATGCAAAAAATGCTCCAAATTTCTTGAAATTTTGGCTGGAGCTTCTCTATGAAGTGTCATGCTGGGCCAAAGAGGTTTTGGCCAAGATTCAGAGCCGATCTTTCTCTTTTTGCCTCTTTTGTCTTTTTCTTGCCTTCCTCAATTTCGCCTTCAAATTCCTTATCCGAGCCTTGGAACTCATATTGCGTGCCCTATAATGATAAACCATATGCCTCAATAATGCTTTTTCCTTGTCGCTTTTGCCAACAGCTTTCTCTAAGTGGATGTTGATCCTCTTGAGCCAAATCTCTTGATCAGCCTCTATCTCCTGCTGAATATGTGTCCTCTCATTTAGGCTTCGTTGGGCAGCCTGCTGGTCTTCACAGATGTTTTGCCACCTCTATGAGGCCTCTTGGGTGCATGTACCTTGGTTGGTGAATCACTATGTGTCTCTTTTTCATGATCATATAACGGATCAGATGTCATGTCTGCTGGTGGACAAACTGTCTTGGACAAATAGGTGTTGATATGTCACACTGTCTTGTAATGCCTTTGATGATGTGCTTGACCTTTGTCACGAAGAGAAAATAATGACATGAGGGACAGTAATGGGAGGGAAAAATAGTGAGGGATTAGGGACTATTGGGAGAGATTTGTTTGGGAAATATAGGAGGGTTGTGAGGGGTTTTATGTGTGGGATAGGGTTTAGGGTTTCACCTTTGGAAGTTTTTGGAAAGGGAATTTAGGATAGGGTTTAGTAACTTTAGGGGATGGGGAACAATGGAGTCAAGGAACAAAGGGATTTAAGGACAAGAGAGATAATGGAAAAGATTAACCTTGGTGGCAAACAAGTTTTGAAAGCCTAGGCAGCAGTTTACATGTGAGGAATTAAAAATGAAAGGGTTGAATTTTTGTTTCAATCATTAGCATCCATAAACCACCATACCCTAGCACAAACTTGGATGAAACACCAAAATGGAGGCTTTACCTACTCATGGAATGAAGAATTTTCAATTTGGAGGAAGATTTCTATGAATTTTAGGCCTTTTACCCCTATGTGCCATGCCTCCCATGTGCGTCGCGCCAGTTTAAATTAACACTGGAAAACTTCTCCCAGTGCGCCGCGCTCCCTTTGTGCGCCGTACCTTTTTGCAGGAGACTTTTGGAGGCCTTCCTGATGTCCAAATTGGGTGTAGGATAGCTCGTTGGAAAGGTCTTTGAGTCAATTTAACAACCCAATTTAGAGTTCATTTTTCCCTGTCAAAAATCAAATCTCCCAAGACTGGTCAAAATGTGCCAAATGAGGCTGCCTTAAGGTAGAGTGCTATTGCAGTCAACTTTCGAAGGTGTTCCTCAACTCCAAATTGAGCTCATGATTGCTCATTGGAAATAAATTTGTGTCTAGTTATCATTTTACTCATCAAACAAGTCATTTGGCTAACCAAGCTAGGAGAAAACTTGATTTTCCCAAGGTCACTTTAAAGGTGCATCAATTCACCTGAGGCAATTGTATTTTTGACATTTCTCTAAAACCGTGACACCTGTGTAAAAAGTGAAGGAGGTTTTTCTTACTTGGCATATTTTGGACAAAAACCTCTTTCAGTTTTCCAAAATTCATCTTTGCTTTTTCACAAACATCATTTGAGTGAATTATTGAACCTTCCTCTAACCTGCAAGTATCATTGAAGCACTTTGAGAACAACAATTTGCAAACCCTAGACCTAATGACTGAAATGAGTCTTGTCCATTAAAATATCAAACATTGAGTATCATGGATTTTAATAAATTTGATGAAAAGACCTAAGCCAGCAGGTACAAGACATGAGGGGAATGAACTGACAAGACCCTTCCATCAGATTATGGCATGCCTCTAGCAGAATGCAGCTGAGTGAATGGAGCGAGACACCTAAAAATGAGATGCAAAAAGAGTTTTGATCTCTGACAGAGGACTGACAAGACCGACTCTAACAGAACCTATTGTCCCTGAACCTAAATATTCTAACCCTGCTGTTGTAGGGGTTGACCTTGGGGTTGCAAGGGCTAACCTTGTTGATATGCATATGAAGCTTGTTGCTACCAATGTTGACCTTGTTGTTGCAAAGGATGACTTTGCTGTTGTAAATGTTTACCTTACTACTACAAAGGTTGGCCTTGTGAGGACAAAGGTTGAGAAAACTATTGAACAAACTGAGACTGCTGCTGCAAAATTTGTTGAAACTATGACAAAGGTTTCCCCTGCTTCTGTAACAGTTTTCCTTGCTACTGCAACATCTTCCCTGGTTGCTGCAAAGGGTGCCCTTGTTGCTGCAAAGGTTGTCCTTGCTGCTGTAAGGGCTTCTAGACAGTTCCTTGGGATATACCCTGTGGGTATTGGTAATGTTGTTGGCCGTATAAACCGATCTTGCGGATAAGACCGATCTCCCTAGTATCAAAAGATAGTCTAGCAACAAACAAACAAACAAATCTATGTTTCTCTAGACATATGCAATTTATAAATAAATACTACAAAGGTGTTAAGATCCTACCTTAGATACAATGCTTGTTCGTAGCAGTCATCCTCCAATCGTTCGAAAGAGTTATCTTTGAAGACCTGCAATCACAAATAAGCAAACATTAAATAGAACCTTCATAGCAAATATTATAAATCATGCCTATTATGGTGATCAAGGAATCCATAAAATAAACCCTGAACTAACAACTTATTGAGAAAAAAAATATATTTGTATTAACTTTGAATAGTAGAAGAACCTTACAACCTTTTCAGCCTTGATGTTGAACAAGTTTTTCCTTGGGTCCGAAATAGGAATTTCCTTTACTTTGACAAGTCTTGCACTCTTCCAAATGAGATTCATAGAGGTATGTAATCTCTCCTCATAAAAACTCAACTAAAGAAGACTAAGTTCCAACAGAATTTTCCCTCAAAAAACAGTAAGCTTCTAACTCCATGATAACTAGCCCAATGCTTCTTTTTATAGTGCAGAGGAGGAGGTTACAGTTCCACCTATGAAGGGATAGAATCATCCTTCACAGCGATAAGCTCCCCACATCAATGGGTTAGCTCCTTAAGGTATGAGATACATGAACCTTGAAAGAGCGAACTTTCCACCTCAATATTCCTTCCATAAGCTTCTAGAAATAATTGAAAGTGAGTTTTTTAGAATATACTTGTGCCTTTTTAACTTTTACAGGGGTCCGCACCTTTAACACAGAGACAGTGCAGTCAGGTGCGCTGGAGACATGACCGTTAGGTGCGGGACTGTAGGTAAGACAAAGAGAAAGTGCGGAACCAGAGTTTTACAAAATTTTGAGAGTTTTTCTCTTATTTTCAATGCTTGATACGAGGAAATGATGTTTTAGACTTGCAGAGGAGGAACGTATGAGTGGTAATGAAATCACACAGATAGCAGAATGTCAAGGTGACAATTTTCAATGCAACAAATTTCCCCCTAAAGTGCGAAGTCTGTAATAGATGGAGATAGAGTTTGTCATGTATGAAGAGTTAAGTACTATCATTTCAAGGATCATCTTGTGGACACCCCAGTCGAAACCTGTAAAAACATTCAATGCAAAATATAATTATATATATTATATATATATATATTATATATATTATATTATTATACTATATATATGTAGAATATCATCGCTGAGGTAGGCATTCCCATACTCAGATAAAAACTAATTGTTCTAATACAGGAATGATTTTGTAATACATCAAGAGTATAGACATATGTAGATACAGTATGGACACAGCGATTTGTTTATGAATAGTCCACTGTATAATGAATAAAAAAATTCCTCACAACCTGGATGGTAGAAACTAGAACCAGTGTCTTAATTTCTGCTTCCCAAACTAGTACGATTCTATCCATGTGAATGAATGTGTCGAAGTCGAACATAGTAGAAACCACTTGATTACCAGCCAATGATGTGGACTGTTAACAAGTGTGAGAGAAACCACCAGTAATGTCAATGGCTTTCAAAGTACTCAGTACAATCCATGAAATGTGAATAAATGATCTGAAGTTGAACATGTCATAGAATCATTCGGTTGAAGGTCAATGATGCAACCTATCGTTGAAGGTGGGAAACCTGCCATTAGGGCATGTAGATTTCAAGGTACTAACAATTTCTAGATCAACTTCCTAGATAATGAGCTGAAGTCGATAGAAAACGATCCGTCATAGGCAAGCCCACAACACGAAATCATAGATCAAGTTTTGAAGAAATATATTGGCAAGGACTGACTCAGGGATGGTCAAAATGGATGACAGATATCTTGCAGATGAATGGTTTGTTTGAATTGTTCTCTTGAACACGTAACGACATTGCAGATGGCTTTGTGACAATTGAACCAAAGCCAATACCCAGAAACCGGCTGAAGACTTTCAATGTGGTTTGATTAACTATTAGGCAAAGGATTTCCCAACCCAAGTGAACAAAAAGTGTCGTGTTCAAGAGTGGTTAACGACTTTTCTAAAAAACAAAGTGTAACAAATAGGTTCATTTTTCTCTCATTTTCCCCACCATTTCTGGCAAGTACCTCTTTATTTTTGACAAGCTTGAGGAGGATAACATTTGCTTGTTTATAAGCTCATCCTTTAGATGAGTCCAACTTAGTTTAAAATTCAAAACCTAAGAAGGAGTGGTTTGTTCCTGTTTAAAATTAAACAAGTCCTTTACTGTTAAATTTTAATGAGTCCAGTATAGGAAAAACTCAGTGTTTTTCAATTTTAGGGAGTCATAAGAAAAACTTAAGAAAACTCCATGGGGATACTTTTTCGTAAAATAATCCCTCAGGTTCAAAAAAGGATAAAATAATACAGGAGGGATGACATTTCCAATACTTTAACAAGCTGGAAAGGACAAGCGCTCGATAATCTTTTCATGTTTATCGAGTCTGAAAAGAGTTTAAAGAGGACTCTATTGACCGTAATTAGTCCACGTATACCTTTTTCATAAATAATCCATTTCAGTCCATAAAAGGGGTAAACTTATACTGAAGGGACGATTATTCATTTATTTTAACGAGTTCAAATCAATCAAATGCTCGGCAATATTTTCAATTTTCAAGAGTCTGAAAAGGGCTTAAAGAGGACTCCAATTTTCACTTTTTCGTAAATTTTTTAAAGAGTCCGAAAAAGTGACAAAAGTATGCTCTTTGTTGAAAAATGATCAATTTTCCCGAAAAATCCAATATTCTACACAAAAACTCAAAACATTACTCATACTTATTTAAGATAAATAAAAATGTATTTAAAAATTTACCTTTTCAAAGTGAAAAATAAATAAATTAAAAATTCATTTATTCGAAAAAATTTATAAAAAGGGCTTTTCTAACTTCATTTTTACCATTTGAATTCAGAGTGAGAAGTGAGAGCTTTTGGGTAAAAAAGTTCCTGTGAAGATTCTGGAAAATCCGTTCGTTGGAATTGAAAACCGTCAGCTCTAGGTAATCCACGTCCTCCTTAACTTGCATTTCATCTATTTACATTTTGTTTTTAGGCTTTAAATTTGATTTTTAAAGGAAAAATAGGTTTTAAAAAATCGCTCGCGGAGGTCCACAGGTGAAACACGCGGGCCCTGCAGACCCTGACTTTTTTCTATAAAGAAAAAATTCATGGGTTCGCACCTATTGCTCACAACCCGTGCAGACCTACGCACTGTTTGTAAGTAGCGGGTGCAGACCTCGCGCAATGAATTTTAAAACTTAAATTTCTCCATTTTTGCCCAAAATTTTTCGAACAAGCTTGTTCTAATATGTATTTTTATGCATTGTAGGACATTCAAAATGCTTATTTGGCGAGAACGCGAGCACGAGGATGTAGATCTTGCCACAATAAATCATATGCTCACATTGCAGGCATTGAGAGCATGCAGACTGCTTAAGTTCTAGGCCATACTGGGCATGAGGGCCCAAGTAGACCTCTTGACATGGTTGGTAGATAGATGGAACAGACAGGATCGGTGCTTCGTGATTGGTGGCCACCAGCTCGAAATCGAGCTGGAGGACATATACTTTTTGACTGGTTTTTCCAAGAGAGGCGAAAAATTATCTCTTTTCAGGACTAGGCCAGGTGGCCAGTCTGTTGCTAGTCTCTGATTCGAGTTTTGTGATGACCAAGTAGACCCTAAGGATAAACAGATTGATATTAAAACTATCAGCCATCTTGAGCTTAAAGTTATTGCATTCACTGTTACTAGACTATGCGAGAGTGCAACATTGCATGTGGCTACTAGATCCCAGATGCAGATGGTTGTAGACTGTTTTCGAGGCACCATATTCAATTGGTGTGAGGCTATGTTAGCAAATGTGAAAGGCAAAATAACCAGAGCAAAGAATGGATAGTTGAAAAACTTTGGATATTGATTTATCGTAGTCACCTTTTCTCTAGAGAGGATCCCCATGTTAGCCCCGCAGCATATTCCTGTTGATGGTGGTCTTCCTAGAGAGCCTAGAATGGTTCGCTGGCTTGCTTTGATGGCCCGTCACGTTGAGCGCATAGAGGTTGTTTGATTTCCACCTGAATAATTTCATTGGTTGAATAACCAACTTTTTGTGATTCAAGACTTTCCATATGCTGGAATGGATTATCGCGGCGATCTAGACATGACTCTTCCACCAGGAGAGCAATGGGATGATTCAGGTAAAAACCATTTTCAACACTTTCTAAGTTTTAATTTTTTAAATTTTTATTTTTTAAACCATACAAAGCTGACAATAAAAAGTTTAAATGCAGATGTGGGTCCACAATGACCAGCCGCTCTCCAACCCTACGAGAGGTGACACCCAACTACAGCAACACCAGCCCCAGAGGACCAATCAGCAAAGATCCTGACCGACTTGGAACATCATCTAGAGCACTTGACACTAGATATTTCAGAGACTGGTATAGATGATATTCCACTTAGGTAACAAATATATGTGATTGGGATCCCAGGACCTTGTAGGGTGGCTCAAGCAGTAGTTTCTTATCGTGATCATCACCAGGGATAGGATGATCAATTTTGTAGACTCATGACATTTTTGTCTTTTTGTATTATCATTTTTGCCGATCATAAGGTGTTTTTCAACCTATGATCAAAGACGATGTATATTTTGAAACACACTTCTATGCTATGATATATCACTATTACTGGCTATCTCGTGTAACATGTTATCGAATGTTATTAAATTTACTGTTTTGATTATTGCAAATGTCTATTTATCATATGAGAAGCAACTGCATCTGCTAATGTATTTAAATGTATTGGAATATGTTGATATTCAATGTAATCTAATTCACATTCCAAGAGACGAACTTTCAAAAATAACCTTAGTAACACTGGATTTCTAATGGCATAAACCCTGTTAAGCTGTAATACAACGAGTTCAGAATCCAACCTAACAATCAAACTCCGAATCCCAAATGAGATGGATTCAGATAATAACTCAATCACTGCACTATACTCTACAATGTTATTCGTTGTTTGACCAAGGCTTACCCCATGCACAGACACTAACTCATCAGAAGGTGAATAGATAACCCAAGCTATGGAAGAAATGTTTCGTGTACTACAAAAAGCACCATCAGCAAAACCAATGTATGTTTGAAGAGACGACATCGACATCTGCAATATCAAGAGTAAAATCAAGATAAGTAGGAATAGTGATAAGAGCACTCTCAAAACTAGGCACACTTTTCTAATTTAAAACACACCAATTGTAAAGAAACTAATCTAACAAAAAATCTCCACACAGAATTTAAGCATAATATCTCTGCAGATAAAGCCCATTTCTGGGTTTACCCAAAGAGACACCGTCAAAATCTATCAATTCATAAGCCCCTTTTGTCAGCGTTCGCTTAACAATGTAAGGACCATACCACATAGGAACAAATTTTCCAGCCCCTAGCTTATCGTTTGCTTGATCATATAGTAAAACTAGCTCTCCTTCTAAAAAATTACGAGGTGTAACACTTTTGCCGTACTGAGCTTTCATTTGTTTCGCATGAGTCTCGTTTGCTATTACAGCAATGCGTTGATTCTCATCTAGTTGAGCTAAGTACAAAAAACGTTTCTCCTCTTCAGAAGTAGCTAGGAGTAATTCTATGGCTAATTGTAATGACGAAATTTTGCATTCAATAGGTAATATTGCTTCCAAACCATAGACCAGTTGAAAAGGAGTGAAACCAGTTGATGTTTTCACTAAGGTCCGATATGCCCAAAGTGCTGAAAATAGCATGGTATGCCAATTTGATTTATGAATACCAATGATTCGTTGGATCATAGTGACTAAAACTTTATTGATAGCTTCAACCAGACCATTAGCTTGCAGGTAATACGGACTAGAACTATCATGGCACAGGCCAAGTTGATATGTCAGTTCAGTCATCATGATATTTCAAAAGTGACTTCCATGATTAGTAATAATAGCCTGAGGAACACCGAATCTAGCAATTATATTATTGAATATGAAAGCTGCAGCAGTCTTGTTGTTTGCCGAAAATGTAGGCATCGCCTCGGCCCAGTTAGTAAAATAATCTACCACTAGGATAATATACGCATCCCCCTCAGCTGAGTGAGGGTTACTTGTAATAAAGTCAATACCCCACTTTGCGAAAGGACCAACAGCAATTATAGGGTGGAGAGGAGAAAACACGTCACAGAATTCTTGAAATAGGGCTTTATAAGTTTGGACTTCATTATCCATACAAGAAGCACCTATATGAATGTTTTCAATAATTCTGGACTTAACTGAAATGTCAATAGGAATAGTTTGAGAGATATTTCCCAAATTTAACTCAGAATCAGAATGTTACAATGGATTTTGTGGTTCTTTGACATAGTCAGTAGTAAAAATAGAAGAAAAATCACTTTCAAAATGATCAAGCTCAGGTAAAAACGAAGATTGATGATGAAGATCTTCCCATGGTAAACCATCAACAGACAAAAGTTCAGTATGAACAGGATCAAAAAGTGTTGTTGAAGCTGAGGTTGATATCGAAAGTGATTCCCCATGGACCACATTCATTGGATCAGTTTCGATTGAACAAGGATCAGAAAATGACTGTACACCCTGACATGAAATTTCAAAGGGACTCAAAGGCATCGTGCCATCAAATGAATCTACCTCAAAATTGGAAGGTACGATCCAAGGATCATCAAAAGAAATAGTGTTCGATGAAATCATATGAATAGTTGCAATAGAAGGTGATAAGTTAGGAGAAGGGAAGGAAAAACTTCCCAGTAAACCAGAATCTTTAATCAAACCTATGCCAACATCCTTGTAAAGGATAGTTGTTTTACCGATGTGCTGAATACTATCTGTAGAGGCTAGGTCAGATGAGAAATAAGTCAGCTAGTCTATTGTAACAATATTTTTGTTATGAGGAAACTTGATAAACTGAAAGACCGATGAGACAATAGCAGTCATAGCATAAGACCAACTGCGACCCGCGAGAAGGTTGTAATCTAGAAGGGAATCAACCACTTCCACATCTAGATTTATTGTTTTGCCTTCGACCCATATAGGTGAATCCTACAAAATACCAAAAGGATGGAACCCTGGCCATCAAAAGCCTTTAGAATTGTCGAAGATTGATTGAGTATGGGAGAACCAAGCAATCTCCAACACTGGATCGACATAATACACGTAGAAGCCCCTTCATCAATCACAGCTCGAAAGCAAGGTCTGTTTTTGACTAAAACTAAAATATGGAAAGCCATTTGATGAGGTAGGCGAGGTGTACTATTCTCTAAATAGAAGACTATTAGGTTTGAATCCTGAATATTGAAAGCTCCTATAGCAGACAATAGTAATTTACGCTATGCTGGGCACGATTGCAACACTTCCGAAGCTGACATTGCTAAAGGGGAAATAGCTAAGTCTTCAACAATGTTATAATTCTGAGTAGCTCTCACATGTGAATTGAAAGTTGATTTACGAAGTATACCTTTAGCAAGCGGTTTGATTACTAAGTCAGGGTTGGGTTTCTCGATCTGTAGTGGATCAGAACTAGGAGGAGGTGTAGTTGATGTGTTTGAATAAGAAGATTCTACTTCTTTACCACCAACAGGATTTTTACTACCATAATCTTGCGATCGTGTCGAAATCCTGACATGAGACATCATCATAATGGGTTCTTCTAAGGCATTCGAGGAAGAACCAATCATCTTACTATCTTGAGTAGGAAAAGGATCCTTCAAGATAGCAGGTATTTGAGAACCTTTAACGATTTTCAAAACCTCTACTCGATGTGGGCAGTCTTTGGTAAAATGATCCTCGTCGCAAATGAAACAAGGATAGCGAGGTTTATGTTTTCCATCAGTAGATTCATTTTTATCTGTTTTATCTTTTGATTTTTTTTTGTTTTTCTTATTCCCCTTCTTTTTACTACCAGATTTTGATTTGGCTGTAGATGATTCTACGACATGGATGTCAGCAGAAAATTCAGCGGAAGAATCTCCTTTCGGTGAATCAGGTAAAGTTATTATAGGAGAAGAATTCTTTGAAGATTTCTTCCTACTTTTAGTACTAACTGAACGAATCATACCATCAGCGGCATGAGACCCTGAAGGAGCTATAGTTATTTGACCGTGTTTTGGAAGATCAAGGATTTTTTCATGTAAAGTACCTGACTGTGTATAGACGAGGTCAAGGTACTGAGCCCGAGCAATGACTTGCTCTTCAATGACAACTCCTCCCTTAGCTACATCTCCAATGATTTTGGGTAACAATGATTTAATGAACCATTCCACTAAAATTTGATCCAGAATGAAAACTTTCACTAAACGCCTTCTACGTCGCCATTCATGAATATGATCAGAAATATATGTGGACATGGATTGTTTTAGTGAAGTTAATAGTTTCGTGCCATTGTCGTATCTGATAGGAAACTGAAACAAGTTAAGAAAGTAGTGGCTAACTGATTGAAATTATAAAAAGAACCTCGTGGTAACTCAATGTACAATTTGGTGAAAAGACCAATAAGAGTTCATTGAAAAAGACACAATCGAATTGAATCATCAATGATTGAATTAGATGCACACCAGAGGTGATAAGTCATAAAGTGATTTGACGGATCCTCTCTGACTTACCCTCGAATTTCGGGATATCACTCGGCAACTTATTAGGCATTGGCGACCAATATGGATGATAGTAAATCAGATCATTCGTAAGGTGCGACAAATCAAGTAAATCCAAAGTTGCAGTAAATGGTCACTGATGCTTAGGGTCGCGAAAACCTTGAGTAATGAGACCAGCTCTAGGAGGAGGATATCCAAGATAACCTGGAATTGGATTTGCATTAGGAATGTTATAACCTCCTGGGAAACCAAGATTAACAGGACCAAACTGAGGTTGTTGAGGCTATTGATAAGTATAGCCAGGATACGGTTGATACTGATAAACTGGGTTTTGTACAATAGGACTGAATTGATACTGTCCCTGGTATGGTTGATAGGTGAATTGCAGTTGACTTGTGGCAATCGTACTTGGACCAACTTGTCCTGCAGGCATATGGACCGAAATCTGAACTATAAGTCTTGACTGTGGCACAGAGACTTGAGGAGTTTGCACTAATGTAGGGATAGTAGAAACCAGAGCTACAAATACTCCAAAAATAGGTGTGGTAGGTTGAATAAAAGTTGCGGTAGTCGCAACAGTTTGAGGCGGAGTCTGAGGTGTGCTAGGCCCAGGTTGCTGAACTAAACTAGGTGCAAGGGTTTGAACAGTAGGTTGGACAGGTTGCTGAGTTGGACTAGAAACCAAAGGTTGTCCAGGTTGATTAGATAACTGCACATTAGGTTGCATAGTATGTTGAGTTTGAGACAGATTCCACACCATGTTCATTCTGGGGTATGGGTCCATAAAAGATTGTGCATATGGAGGACCATAACCTGGTTGAACGTAGGGCTGATAATTAAGTGGTACATTTCTAGCTCCTTGTAAAAATGATTGACCAGAAGGCAGTTGGAAACCTTGAGTTGCGTACTGACCTTAAGGTTGATAACCCTGAGGGATGTACTGAATCTGGGGTTGATAAGCATCCTAAGGAATATAATGAGTCTTGGGTTGACCTTGGGGTATGTACTGTCTTGGAGGTTGAAAATCTTGAGGTAGCCTTCTAGGCGGAAACTAACTACCTTGGGGTTGCCCCTAGGCGGTAACTGACTACTTTGAGGCTTCCCCCAAAGTGGTAACTGACTACCTTGAGGTTGTCCCCCAGGCGGTAACTGACTACCTTGAGGTTGCCCCCCAGGTGGTAACTGAATACCTTGGGGTTGCCCCCCAGGTGGTAATTGACTACCTTGAGGTTGAGGATTTGGAATACTACCAGACATCATAAGGATTTGTTCTACATTCAATGTTTCAGTCCCATTACTACTAGATCGAGGAGTTTCTCCTGACGAAGTACCGGAGAGTGACTGGTACCCCGAAGGAACAGAAGGACCACTGTATAAAAATGTTTTCGGTAATTGGGAAAACATAGATGACTGTCTTGACATGATCGATGAAGGATAGTAACCTCTTGGAGTAGGATGAAAAGGAATTCGAGATGGTGAAAAACTAAGACCTGGGTTTTCTAAAAAAATTGTCAATGATAAATACCCAGTGTCACTCCTAAAAGGACTGTAGAATATTGATTCACGCTCCCTAAGATTTAAAGTCTGTTGGTTTTCGGGAAGAGTTACGTCTTCGTCTAGACTGACAACTTCTTCAATAGAAATTAGGCCAGAAGGAAGATTTTGAGTAATGATATCTCCTACCCTAGGTGAACCAAGATCACTAGAAGTTGGAGTAACAAATCCTAAAGATGGTTCCAAAACAGCAGGTTCAGTGTCAGGCTCAGAAATTTCAGGTTCTTCAGCTAAACCAGATATTTTGGGTTCGATCCCCAGTATGGTCACCAATTTGTTGGTTGGATAAATCGATCTTGTGGACAAGGCCGATCTCCCTAGTATCAAAACATAGTCTAGCAACAAACAGACAAAGAAATCCATCTTTCTCTAGAAATATGTGATTTATAAATAGATACTGCAAAGGTTTTAACATCCTACCTTAGATCCAATGCTTGTTCCTAGTAGTCATCCTCCAGTCGTTCGAAAGAGTTATCTTTGAAGACCTGCAATCACAAACAAGGAAACATTAAATAGCACCTACATAGCAAATATTATAAATCATTCATATTATGGTGATCAAGGAATCCATAAACTAAACCATGAATTAACAACTTATTGAGAAAAACAAATATATTTGTATTAACTTTGAATAGTAGAAGAACCTTACAACCTTTTCAGCCTTGATGTTGAAGAAGTTATTCCTGGGGTCCGAAACAAGAATTTCCTTTACTTTGACAAGTCTTGCACTCTTCCAAATGAGATTCATAGGTATGTAATCTCTCCTCATAAAAACTCAACTAAAGAAGACTAAGTTCCAAGACCATTTTCCCTCAAAAGATAGTAAGCTTCTAACTCCATGTTAACTAGCCCAATGCTTCTTTTTATAGTGCAAAGGAGGAGGTTACAGTTCCAGCTATGAAGGGATAGAATCCTCCTTCAAAGGGATAAGCTCCTCACATCAAGGGGTTATCTCCTTAAGGTATGAGATACATTAACCTTAAAAGAGCGAACTTGCCACCTTAAGATTCCTTCTATAAGCTTCTAGAAATAATTGAAAGTGAGTTTTTCAGAATATACTTGCGCCTTTTTAACTTTACAGGGGTCTGCACCTTTAACACAGAGACAATGTGGTTAGGTGCGCTAGAGACATGACCATTAGGTGTGGGACCATGGGTAAGACAAAGAGAAAGTGCAGAACCAGAGTTTTACAAACTTTTGAGATTTTTTCTCTTATTTTCAAGGCTTGATATGAGGAAATGATGTTTTAGACTTGCAGAGGAGGAAAGTATGAGTGGTAATGAACTCACACAAATAGCAGAATGTCAAGGTGACAATTTTCAGTGCAACAAATGTCTGAATTGAGTCTGACCATATCCACTAGGAATAGCGAATTGACTAGGCTGGACATAAGTTCTTGCTTGAGTAATGTAGGACGAATTAACCAAGGCTTGCAAACCATATGGGAAATAAGCCTGGTGGAGTGGAAACTGAGCCATATAAGGCTGTTGGTATTCGATATTACCTGACCTGGATGGACCAACAGGGTTAGGAATACCACCATAATAAGGTTGATTTACTTCAACCATGTAATTTTGTAATCCACTCACATTGGTTTTTCCAGACACAAGAGGAGTATTCGGATCTTGTCCCCCAGGCAGTGGCACATTCTGTCCATTTGACGAAGGGGTAGAAGCACTAACTGAAACTTGACTTGAAATAGTCGGTTGTACTAGAAGGGTCAGTTGAAATGACAAGACAGGTTGCAACAAAATCATAGGTTGAACAGGAACTGATGTAACAATAGTTTGTACAAAAGTTTGAGAGATTGCATTTGGAATGAATGGACCGGATGTAGGCATGGCATTTGAAGACCAAAAGGGGTTTTGATACAATGACGAAGCACTATGAGTTCCCAAGACTAACTGAGCTAAAGTGGTATAACCATGTGGAAACATGGGTTTACTAGTTTCTAGAAAGGTGAGAGATGAGACTCTTCCTATAAAAGGAAAGCCTTCTGGAGGAAATTCATACCCTGGTTCATCATCGATGTGAGGAGTATGGGTAGCGGACACTTTTGAATGTGATCCAGATTTAAACAGGAATGCAAGAAATTACAAAAATAACCAAAACACAGAGATGTAGTGGAAATAATACTTCATTTCATTAATGTAAAATACTAAAATATGCTTACAAACAACAATGGAAATAAACTAGCCAAGGCGATGGTAGCTTATCTCTGAGAAGAGATGTGGTGACCACCTACCTCTAAACTGTGTTACAATGAGGCTCGAAGGCCTATTTATTGTTGAGAAATAATGGAAGACCCTAAACATCCAAAAACCTAACCCTAGAAGATGAAACACCAAACTGTGGGCCTCGTTTGGGTAAATTGGTACATCAACTTCTTGGGGTCGTAACTTTGGCATACGATCTCCATTTGACGCACACAGTATCTCGTTATAAATATCTATCCAAGAACTACAACTTTGGGAAGAGCAACATTGTTCCCAGTTTTTCAAAAAAACGTCATTTAGGGCCTCAAAACAACTCCGCAAGTTCACGACCTGAAAAACTACTAAAAATAGTAAATTGTGCTACATAAGGAAATTGAAAAGCTAAAAGAACTGATGGTGCGTGTCAAAGTGGACTTGGAAAGTGGCCACCAATATCCACCTGGACAATTCCTCCCCCCTTAGGAAACAATGGGCCCCATTGCATTGAGTTCCTCCATGAGATGAGGAAACTTCCGCTGAACTTGGTCCCTAGTGAGCCACTTGCCCTGGTGAAGGAGTTGGCCTGCTTTGACAACTCGATACAGTTGGATATTCTATTGGCGAGTGTGCTTGAACTGTGTGTCCATGATCTGATCAGTTGTAGCTTGTTCCATGCAGTCTAGATTTAACTCTATGGGTCTGAGTTTTTCTGCAATGTCGGATGTGTCCAGTAATGATGGAAAGTATGGCTGAAGGCAGTCCACATTGAACACTGGGTGCAGGCCAAGGAATGGGGGAATGTTGAGCTCAAATGCATTGTCTCCCACAGCCTTGGTAATGGTGTAAGGACCATATCGGAGTGGTCTAAGTTTCTGATAGGCTTCGGTAAGGTGTTCCTTTTGCAAATGCAACTAGACTTTGTCGCCCACCTGAAACTTGTGTGGCACCTGATGTTGATCATGTTGTTGCTTTTACTTGGCATTTGATTTCTCCAAAATGTTATGGATCTACTAGCGAATATGTTGGATGTGCTCAATGAATCTGTTTGCCTTATCTGTTTCAGACTGGACATGAGCCGAATTTGCGTGAGTAGCTACAAATGGAATGGCCACATTAATGGGACATAGTGGCTGGAAACCCAAGCCCACCTAAAAAGGGCTGTGACCAGTCAAGCTGTGGAGAGCCTGGTTGTAGCTATGTTGAACATAGGGGAGACACTTGTCCCATGTGTGTGGATGCTTTGAGTTGTACATGCGCAAAATGTGTACGATCATCCTGTTGACAACCTTTGTCTGGCCATTAGTTTGAGGATGGAAGGCTGTGGACTTAGTGAGTTTGGTGTTGAGCATCAACCAGAGACTAGACCAAAATGTACTAAGGAACCTGCTATCCCGATCTGAGGTGATAGACTGTGGGATCCCAAAGTGTACCCACACTCGTTCAAAGAAGAGTTTAGTAGTGGCTTCTGCTGTGATATTCTTCTTGCAGGCAGCCATAATGGCAATCTTCAAGAACCTGTCGATGACCACAAAAACACAGTCATTTCCATGCTTAGTGGAAGGAAGGCCTGACATGTAATCCATGGAGATAGATTCCCAAGGTCAACTAGGGGTAGGCAGCGGGGTATAGAGGCCTTGCTTCTTGATGGTCAATTTGGAAATGGCGCAGGAAGTGCATGATCTGATGTACTTCCTGACATCCTATTGAAGATTCGGCCAATAGAAATACTTCTGTAGTACTACCACCGTTTTCTCGACCCTGAAATGTCCAGTAGCCTGATTGTAGTGTGCTTCCCAAATAATCTTGTTACACTCGCTTGATCAAACACAAAGGTGACCTAGGTGGCATAGCAGGGCATCCTGGAGGTGAAAATCTGGAACATGTTGACCCTCCTAGAGTGTCTGGTATGTGTGGCCAAATTCTGGGTCGCTTTTGTAGAGAAGTGGCCAATTAGAAGTCTTGTGCCCACAAGAGTTGAGCACTGTGGTTAACACGATGATCGGTGGTTAACTGAGGCAATTTGCAACATTATTGGTGCTACCCTTCTTATACTTGATATTCAAATGGAACTATTGCAGGTATGTGGACCACTTCTGATGGTGATCATTCTGCAATTTCCTTGGGTTTGTATGAATTGCAGGGATCGCTGGTCTGTGTGGATGACCGTTTCCTTCCCCAAAATGTAATGCTTCCATTGTCGGTAGGCTTGAACAATGGAATACATCTCTTTGTCATAAGTGGGATACTTCTGAACTGTGTCTAAAAGTGTCTCATTGTGATGTGCCACTGGATGCCCGTGTTGAGTAAGGACTGCCCCAGTAGCATAGTCAGTGGCATCTATCTTGACCTCAAATGGTTGTTGCAAGTCTGGTAATGCGAGCACTGGTGCCGTGCTAAGGTGTTCTTTCAACACTTTGAATGCCTTTTATTGAGTTTCAGACCAAAATAATTTTGCTTTCGCTCCTCCCTTGGTGACTAGACTTAAAGGCCAAGTGATATGAGAAAATCCCAACACGAACCTGCGGTGGAGGTTGGCAAGACCTAGAAAGTTGTGGAGCTCTGTCAGAGTGGTTGGAGATTGCCAATCTCAAATGACTTAGATCTTGGTTGGATCCACATGCACCCTGTGTTCATCAATAATGTATCCCAGATACTGAACCTGTGTCATGCTAAAAGTGCATTTCTCCAAATTGGCACATAACGTGTGTTGCCATAATGTTTGGAGAACCTGTCGGATGTGGTGGAGGTGCTCTTCCCAACTCTGGCTCAAGATTAGGATGTCATCCAAGTATACCACTACAAATGAGTTGGTGAATGGCCGCAAGATGTCATCCATTAGCCTCATGAAGGTTGCAGGAGCATTCGTCAATCCGAAAGGCATAACCAACCATTCGAAAAGGCCCTCATTGGCTTTGAAGGCAGTCTTCCACATATCGGATGGTTCGATTGGTACCTGGTGATATCTTGACTTCAAATTGATCTTGCTAAAATATTTTTCCCCCATCAGTTGGTCCAAGAGGTCATCAATCCGTGGGATCGGGTACCTATTATGGACAATGATCTTGTTCATCACCTTATAGTCAATACAGAGTCTCAAAGTCCCATCCCTCTTCTGTACCAACACGATCGGGCTCCCACGGGGTGATGAACTCAGACGAATGTGACATTTCTGTAGCAGCTCCTGAATCTACCTCTTGATTTCATCATTCTCCAAAATGGAGTGCCGATATATTGGTCCATTGGGCAGTGGTGAACCTGGGGTCAGATCGATGGAGTGCTTGACCTGACAGTGTAGAGAAACCCCTATGGGGGAGGTGAAGATGTCCTCATACTCCTCGACGACCTTGTCCATCTGTAGTTGTCGTGTGAAGGGGCCCTGTCTGGAGGTTGTGGCCATCGTCTTCTTCTTTCCTTAAGGGAATATCATCAGGAAAACAAATTTCCCAGTTTTGGAAACCAACTTATTGCATTGTTTTGCAGTAATCAAAGAGATGGCAGTAGGCGGTGCTACCTCCAGTATCCTGTACAAATTATTTCTCAAAGTAACAGTAACAGCATGGGGCCTTGATGCATACAAAACATGTGGCTTCCAAAAGTATGGTTGTCCTAGTAATACATCACAAACTTCAAGGGGAGCAATGTCACACAATACCTCATCCGTGAAGGACATAATGTTGTATGGAAGGTGACACTGCTGGCTCATGTGAATATCCCGTCCTTAGTGAAGCCACTCGATGGCATACGGTTGTGGATGTGTTGTGGTCGGTAAGCCTAGTTGCTTCACAGCCTCTACTAAAATGAGGTTATTTTGGCTCCCGCTATTGACAATGAACTGTAGTAGCGAGCCCTTTACCCACATCTAGGAGGAGACGCTCCTCCTCCTTTGGATCTTCGAGTTCCTCCTTCTGGATCTTCGTGGTGGCAATGGTGGCATTGGGCTCCGCATTGATAATCTACTTCCCTTTGTAATTCCCCTTGTCGGGTTTTGCCTCAGATTCAAAAAATGCATCTGATTCTGAAACCTTTAGCTCGGCCACCAGTGACTGCTTGGCCTGACACTCACTTGTGTTAAGAGTGGAACTTTTATAGAACTCACACCACTTTCCTGTGTCCTTTTTTGGCTTGCTGGCATTGTTCTTTGCTTGCAGCTTTGGTGGGTTGTCTTGGGCCACCTTGCCTTGACTTTGTCCTTTGTTTTGCGGTTTGGGGGCACCTTTTCCTTGCTTCAGATTTGCAAATCCAAAGTCTTGCTTATTCTGTTTAAGCTTTTGCTCGACCTTGACAGCATATCGGTATGCCATGCCAAGCGAGGGGATCTCTAGGAATTCTATTTCTTCCTAGATGTACTTGTGCAGGCAGCTGTGGTATTTGAGTACTAGATGCTGCTCTGAATCCTTGATACCAAACTTTGTGCAAAGGGTATGGAAAATATTGGTAAACTCAGGCACTTCTTAGTCCCTTCCTTGGCGTAGCATGGTCCACTTTATGTATTGATCGTCATAGCTTCCAACAGGGTAGTACTACTCCTTGATGGCATCCCGAAATGAATCCCAAGTGGGTGTAGCTGAAAATAGTGAGCTTGTACTTTCATCCTTCTGCTCACAGTAGGTTTCCCACCAGTCCTTGATGTGGGGGGATGCTTTGAGAAGAGCGAAAATAATCTTTTCCCAACTGGAAAAATCATGAACAGAAAAATAATCCTCTAGCAGATTTAACCATTTATCGATGACATTTTCGTCTATCTGACCCTTGAATATGGGGATTTCAAAATTAACTTGTACCTTAAATGGTGTGGCATTTCCAAAGTAGCTGTTGGAAGCTGATGTGTCGCCCCTGGGTAGCTGCTGAAGGATCTGGGCAAAGCTGTCCATCATCGCGTTCCTTTGTCACTCAAGGGCTTCCTCGAGTAAGATTTTGATAGGATCTCCTTCCCCCTCATATTTCTTTTCGTTCACCATGGGAGGCCATCAGGATTTGCGAGGCTAGTCTTGCAAAGGTTCAACTAATTCAAGCCCTAACTCCTTATATCCCGACCTCGTTGGGGACATGCAAAGAAAAACAAAGAAAAAACAGACCGCTCTGATACCACTGATCCAGATTTAAACAGTGTTATAGACATATTTGGGGGCACTGCAACCCCAATGACATATGTCCATAAAACAAGGGCTTCTAAGTCCCTAAAAGTGTTGTTTCATACCCTAAAGGAACAAGGTCAGCTAATTACATCATTTCCCAGAAGTTCTCCCTAAAAAACTGTGTAGAACTAGTCAAAACTGGACCATCTCACCTGCTCCATGGTCAAGGTGCAATGCATCTCACCTATTGCACACGAGGGGTGAGATGCATACTGAAAATCCCTTCTGTAGGGTGCGATGGGTGAGAGTAGACAAATGGTAGAGGCAGTTTGCTAGGTGGAAACCCAGAGAATCTTCTAGAAATTGCTCATTTGACACTTGCCTCTCTGAATTCGTCCAGGGATGAGTAAGAGATCATGAAATCTCCAAGTGGAACTAAGAACTATCAGAGAAATGATACTAATCAAAATCCCAGAAGCTGACTCACCCACTTGAAAATATCTATATATGGATCCCTCATCCTAGAGATCCAGAGGCTGGAATTTTGGATTTTGTAAGTGCTATTGGTTTCTCTGTGCAACTTTGTATTGTTGGGTGATCTAAGCATTTCATGAGGTGAAGAGGGCTTTCATGCTGGGAGGATGGCACTGGGTCAGACCAATGGGTTGTATTCCTCTCTTCTACTACTTCTATCAATAAAGCTATTTTAGTTTTCCTCCATATTCTTGTATATCTCTAAATCTTGTATTGATATATGCATTTGTATGGTTAATATACATATGATCCTATATTGTTTATGGTTATAGATCTCT
>APFE031455674.1:28040-71842 GCA_000404065.3 Pinus taeda
GATATATGCATTTGTATGGTTAATATACATATGATCCTATATTGTTTATGGTTATAGATCTCTATGCTTTGATGGTATCATGCTGCTTTGACTCTATAGGTGTTCTTTGAAGTGGGACAAGTAAGGAAGGAGTGGTGAAGCTCTGTCAAAAGAGGGAGGAAACAAGAAAGGAGCCAAGTGAAAGACTGAGGTTGGTACTCTTTTCTTCTCTCTCATCTATCTCTCATAAAGGAAAAGACAAGTAACTTTGTTTATTTCTAAGATAGCTACCCATCTTAGTGGGACTAGCAGCACTGAATGGACACTAGTTTTCCCGATAACAAAATGGCAAATCCACTAGGGATGGGGAAGCATCGTCACTAGTAACCAGATTGGTTTCTAGGTTTGGAAACGGATCAGTCAATACTGTTGAGGTCTTTGAACTCTTAAAGAATTTTTTAATCTTAGCTTTATGTGGACAATTTCTTGTCCAATGGTCTTCATCGCATATGAGACATGGCTGACCAGGTTTCTTTTGCCCAGAAGGGTTTTCAGAAGATTTTTCAGGAGATGAAACATCTTGTTTCTTCTTTTTGCCTTTCTTTTTCTTCTTGCCCCCTGGTTGCTTTAGTTCTTTGCCTTTGTCGGTCGACATGGCATTAACCTCTGAGGCAAAATTTCTTCATTAGCATTTTGACTAGAAACCGTATGGGCTCTCCTAGATGTAGCCTTTGTGGTTTTCGTGCTGGTCGTACCTATCACGCCATCACTGGCATGAGAGTCTTTGTTTGATTTAGGAGGAGGAGGAATGAAAAAATCTGGTCTAGGAGCATCAGGGATTTTGTCATAAAGCATGCCAGACTGAGTATAGATCAAGTCTAGATATTGTTCACTAGCAATGACTTTATCTTCAGTGACAACCCCACCTTTAGCCACATCTTCTGTAATAGAAGGTAACAATCACTTAATAAACCATTTAGCTAGCAGTTGATCAGGAACATATGTTTTTACCATTCGATGATGACGTCACCACTCATGAATATGATCAGATATGTGAGTGGTTGTTGTTTGCGTAAAATTGGTAAGAAGCTCCATTCCTATTTCGTACCTTATTGGTAACTGAAAATGGGTTAAAAAGGTGGTGGCAAGGGTGCTGAAGTTATCGAATGAAGCTCTAGGCAATTCGATGTACCATTTTGCTGCCAGACCAGTTAATGTTCACTAAAAAAGGCAAAGTCTAATCGAATCATCATTGAGAGTGTTGGATGAACACCATAGATGAAAGGTCATCACATGATTCGACAGATCTTCACCTGGATTTCCATTGAATTTAGGAATATCTGACGGAAGTTTGTGAGGAATTGTCGGCCACCAAGGGGTATAAGAAATTGGATCACTTGTTAGCCGATTCAGATTTGGTAATTCTAAAGTTGCAAAGAAAGGCAATTGTTGATTCAGGTTTAGTGAAGCATACCCAGGATAAGATGGGATCGCCTGAGCAGTGGGTCTTTGCATACCAACATAATGTATTTGATACTGATAACTTTGATAAGGTTGATGGGCATAACCATTATGATATGATTGATGGTGACCGTTTTGAATATACGACTGCCCATTACCCGCAAAGCTTTGTTGCTCAGGACCTTGGTAAGCTTGTTGGAATTGCGGTTGTTGATATTGATCCAGCCATGGTTGTGAAGCCATTTTCCATTGTCCAATACCAGATATTTGACCAAGATGAGGGGTTATAGTACCCGCTTGAGCCTGAGTCACTTCAGTTAAGGAGCCACTAATGAACGGTTGTGATTGAGTCACAGAGACAAGAGGCTATTGTATTACGACCTGAGAGACTTGAGGTTGACATACAAGAAGCAGCGCTTATACTTGTGACACTGTCATAATAGCCGGTGTAGTGGGAATGTTCAACACAGGTTGATTTTGTTGAGGCAGTATTGGTACCCAACCATTGGATGTGATTCCAGCTTGACCCAAATTCTATTGTGAACTTTCATATGGTTATTCTCCTAGAGGGAATAATTAAAAGGCATACTGTCCTCCATATGGCGTCAATCCAGTGTTCAAAGGTAAAATTAGCCTTTGGAGACTGGACTGCCCAAATTGATACTGTTGTGAAGGATCAATTTGCTGAGACTCAACATAAGAAATTCTAGATATTATTCCAGATGAACAAACGGGAATAGACCATACTGTCGAAATAGTCCCTGGGTGGACTTCATCTAGCAGTTGAGAGCTAGTTGGGACAGGCAGTATACCAGCGAACATTGTCAAAGTGGCAGCAGGAGGTTCTGCTGCTGCTATATCGGATGACACAGTCCTAGATGTCGATGGTTGTTCAGACATATCGAGCCTATCCAAAAGATTTCCCAACGATTCTACAGGAACTTGTGATGAAGGATGACTAACTTCTGTAGTAGAAGGATATAGGTGGATCTCAGTTCCAAAATGTAATGTGGTACTGGATGGAAGATCCTCCGCAATCTCTTCTATAGCAATCAATCCAGGTGGAAGAGGCAGACCATTAGGTCCGTAAAATATTTCTGGTGTCGGAGAAGGTATAGATTCTACAGCGATAGATGCTGGAGGGGCGACACCTTCCAAATCAGCCCTAGATGGAGCTGGTTCAGGAATAGAAGTGTTTACCATTTCACTAGGATCAATTCCAATGTCCTCCTGTAACTGCAAAACTTCTTCTGTAGAGGCAGGGACACCAGAAATAGTTGGAGTAACTGGAGTCTCTGAGGATGTTGAAACACAAGTCTCAAGCAATCCAGGAGACTTTGACCCAGTTAAATGAGTTCACTTGGCCTAGAATGGTTTCGTTTCTGGAGTCAAAGACAGTTGACTCATTAGTCACCGTGAACGACAGGGTTTTTATTGACTTTCATCCACGATTGCGTATTACTTGATCAACTGTAAAATAAATTTCAATGAACATAAAAATGCTTTGGAACCTAACGCACAACATCTAGAGGTCTAGGCTAAAGATGTATTCTGGCATCGTAAAGCCTGGTAACTATCGCTTTCATCATAGGTTGGGTGATTCCTCCTCTTTGAGACGACAAGTGCCAGTACGGACTTGTGCTCCCATGTACCGTTGAGTATATATTGGGAGACCACAATAGGCTATATCCTTTATCCTTAGGAAGCCGTGTCTACCACCCTATTGATCACAATCCACTGAACACAGCATTCGGGAAGATTGACTGCCGTACCGTAAAAAGTATTCTGCAGTTTTGCGTGTATGTTTGTCCATCAAATGCTTTTAATGTCATTGATGATCTTGACAAGGGTGGTGATCCTAAAGTTTTCTAGCAACTCATTGACATAATGCAGGTAGATGCCCCCTCATACACCCCGTACGGGATTTTAAGTAACTTGCATGTTGAACTAGGGGGAAAAACAATAGAAATTGATGTTGAAGTTATCGATGGAAACCTCGATTACAACATCCTACTGGGAAGGCCCTGGATTTATGCTATGGTTGTTGTTGTGTCAACATACTTTAGAAAGGTTGATTTCCTTTCCAACGAGGAATCACAATCGTTGATCAACAAACCTTCCTCTCTAACAGTTCACAAGTTACGGGAAGCATTCCAATGATCCATGGAAGCTCTCATTCGCTTCAAAATATCGGAGTAGGCTTCCTAAAAGACCCTACTTTAATGGGTACTTTTGCCCTACTGCCTCCAAGTAATCTGGCGGAAGTGGCCACGGTGGAAACCTGCAACATGATATCTTCTATATCTAAAATATTCAGAAGATTCCCGAACATTTTGTCAACATGGATCATCGACAGGTATTGCCCCCAAGCCCAATAGAAATATTGTAGAAATCAATTTTCTTGGCCTGAGGGGCAAAGCCAAATCAACGCTCATCGAGTGTTTGGATAGATAGGTATAAGGAATATGGTACCTCTTCAGATCCTTGTTCACATGTACATTCTACAGACGAAGGAATCATTCAGTCAATGATCATAGGAGAGGCACCATGAAAAGATCACCACCATCGTTCCCATCTTCCGGATTACCACGAAGATTGTTCCAGTGACCTTAATCATCCTTCAGTTTTTTATTTTCTATCAAATACTATAAATACGGTGGATTCCAAGGACGGTTCTTATACTGTGTCAACCTCATTAAAAAATGAAACAAATCCCTTTCCAAATCAAGTCTTTGATTACAATCTCGTAAAATCCAAGTCGAGTCTTTCAAAGATCTCGAAGGTAAACCTTCATTCCAACCACCACATTGAATGCAATGAAGCTTGGGGGGCGTGCACCTCGATTTGCATCATTATGATGGGGGCATGCAAACTTATAACAAGCATAGTTTTTCATTTTAAGCTTGTGTAAACATGAAACCGAAGACAAGCAATGTTTCTGCAAAGTTCAAGCTCGTTAAAAAATAAACCTAGTTACGAGTAATGTTTCTGCAAAGTTCAAGCTCGTTAAAAAATAAACCTAGTTATGAGCATATGTTCCCCCAGAGTTCAAGCTCATTAAAAAATGAACCTGCTTTGGGTAAATAACCCTTGTGATCGCATTACTATCAGCGTTTGAGCCTTGGTCATGTTCCTACCATCACCTCCACTTTTTAGCCGATCGTCCACCTCCATTTGATTGTTTACCCTTTTTAAGGAACAACTGCGACGAGTGATTCTATTAGCCACCTTCCTTACATTGCCATGATTGAAAAAGTTCCAAACCTTACTAGGAACCAGCTACTATCTGAAAATATCACACATTCCTCAAAAAACGAGTTTACTTTAAGCTCTTTTCATCTCACTCGTAAAATATGAAAAGATTGCCAGGCAATTGGCCTCTCCAGCTTGTTAAAGTGATTGGAAGTGTCATCCCTCCTCTAGATTTTAATCCTTTTGGACCTAAGGGATCACTACACAAAAATATCAAGCGCTTGTCTTGTTTGGCTCGTTAAAACTATCGAAAAGTCATCCCTTTCGTATTATTTTATACCTTTTTGGACTTAAGGGATTATATTACGAAAAAGGAATATTGGAGTTTCCTTTCCATCTCTTTTCAGACTCTCTAAAATCGAAAAGAACTGAGTTATCCTTATTGTTCAACTTGTTAAAACAATAGCGACAAACTTTTCCATGCAGATGAGCGAGTTTCATTGTTGCTAGGCTCATTAAAACATAGCGACGGGTTTGCCCGAAGGGCAAATTATAGAACAAGCATATGTTATCCTCCTCAAGATTGACAAAAATAAAGAGGTACTGGTCAGCAATGACTGGGGAAAAATTGGGAAGAAAACTTGAAGAAACTTTATTGGTAGCAGGTCGCTCTTGAGCATGACACTTTCACTCCATCACCATGATTGAGTCGGGTTGGGTTATTCCATTCACTGGTCATATCACCAATGGTCCTCCATACCATCCATTTTTGGGGTTAACGATACCAATCCATTTTATTGTCGCCGATATGTTCAAGAGAAGTCGCTTAGAGAATTCATCAACCCAGCTTGTGTCTCATCCACTGTAATACCTTTACGCTCCATTCTTTCATGACCGCCAACCTGAACCTTGTATCGTCAGATCGTTTTCACCTCCACAAAATCATTTTCTCCATTCCATGTCGTAGATGTGGGATTCATTAAGGCCCTCCTATGACGGTTCACTTCTTGTCGACATTAGCTCATTATCCAAGAAGTTGACTTAGGAACAACCCTTTCAATACTTTGAAGCTTGCATGCCTCAATGGCAAGTTTCCCACTTCCGGCGACAGATATACATCAATGGCCTTGGACCGAAAGATTTTACATGGTGTTCGACATCGACTCATGTATTCACACCACATGAATTGTACTGTAGTACCTTGAGGGTCATCATCATTATCGGTGATTCCTCTCGTGCCTGTTAATAACTTACATCATTGGCTGGTAATCAAGCGATGTCTTTCCATGTTCGACATCAGAACATATTTTCACATGGATCGACTTGTACTTCGGGCGAAGATTGAATGAGTTTAAAGACCCCAGTTCTAGTTTCATCCATCCAAGCTGCGATATATTCAGGAGAATAAAGACATCAAATGTACATCATAGCTGCATAGATAATCATCCAAACTAAGGGATGATGGCTCTACTAGAATCATCAGTCTGCCACATAGACAGTTGTTTTTCCTATGTACATGAAAATGAATTTATAAAGCTGAGCATGGGAATTCCCGCCTCAGCTAGATCATGAAAATATTATGAAGATAATTTATTGTATTGTATCTTATTACAGGTCACCTTCTAGTTCGAAAAACCTTGGATCCTTATGATAAAGAATTTCACCCGACATCAAAAGATTTACGACCTCATGCTTTAGGGGGCAACTGTTATAGACATATTTGGGCACTTCAACCCCAATCACATATGTCCATAAACCAAGGGCTTCTAAGTCCCTAAAAGTGTTGTTTCATACCCTAAAGGAACAAGGTTAGCTGATTACATCATTTCCCAGAAGTTCTCCCTAACAAACTGCTCAGAACTGGTCAAAACCGGACCATACAGACTGCTCAGTGGTCAGGGTGCGATGCATCTCACCTATTGCATACAGGGGGTACGATGCATACCGAAAAGCCCTTCTGTAGGGTACGATGGGTGAGAGTAGACAAATGGCAGAGGCAGTTTTCTAGCTGGAAACCCAGAGAATCTTCTAGAAACTGCTCATTTGACACTTGCTTCTCTGAATTCGCCCAGGGATGAGTAAGAGATCATGAAATATCCAAGTGGAACCAAGAACTATCAGAGAGATGACACTAATCAAAATCCCAGAAGCTGACTCACCCACCTGCAAATATATATATATGGATCCCTCATCCTAGAGATCCAGAGACTGGAATTTTGTATTTTGTAAGGAAGTGTTGTTGGTTTCTCTATGCAACTTTGTATTGTTGGGTGATCTAAGCTTTTCATGAGGTGAAGAGGGATTTCATGCTGGGAGGATGGCGTTGGGTCAGACCAATGGGTTTTAGTCCTCTCTTCTACTACTTCTATCAATAAAGCTATTTGAGTTTTCCTCCATATTCTTATATATCTCTGAATCTTGTATTGATATATGCATTTGTATGGTTAATATACATCTGATCCTATATTGTTTATGGTTATATATCTCTATGCTTTGATGGTATCATGCTGCTTTGACTCTATAGGTGTTCTTTGATGTGGGATAAGTAAGGAACGAGTGGCGAAGCTCTGTCAAAGGAGGGAGGAAACAAGCAAGGAGCCAAGCGAAAGACTGAGGTTGGTACTCTCTGCTTCTCTCTCATCTATCTCTCATAAAGGAAAACACAAGTAACTTTAGTTTGATGTTTCTAAGATAGCTACCTGTCTTAGTGGGACTAGCAGCTCTGAATGGACACTAGTTTTCCCGATAACAAATAGGAATGCAACAAATTTTAGAGACAACTATAAACACAAAGATGCAGTGGAAATAATACTTCATTTCATTAATGTAAAATACTAAAATATGCTTACAAACAACAATGGAAATGAACAAGCTAGGTGATGGTAGCTTATCTCTGAGAAGAGATGTGGTGGCTACCTGCCTCTGAACTATGTTACAATGAGGCTTGAAGGCCTATTTATTGTTGAGAAACAATGGAAAACCCTAAACATCCAAAAACCTAACCCTAGAAGATGAAACGCTAAACTGTGGGCCCCGTTTGGGTAAATTGGTACATCAACTTCCTGGGGTCATAACTTTGGCATACGAACTTAGTTTGACGCGCACAGTATCTAGTTAGAAATATATATCCAAGTACTACAACTTTGGGAAGAGCAACATCGGTCCATGGACCCATGTTGCTATTAGTTTTTCAAAAAAACGTCATTTAGGGCCTCAAAACGGCTCCGGAAGTTCAGGACTCGAAAAACTGCTAAAAATAATAAACTGTGCTACAATTAAGGAAACTGAAAAGCTGAAAGAAATAATGGTGGGGGTCCAAGTGGACTTGGCAGGTGGCCACCAATATCCACCTAGATCAGAATGACCCGAAGAAGAGGTTCATATTTCACCTTCTGACTCCATAGATGGAAACAATTGGTGATGAGGAACCTGAGATGTGTGAGGAGCTAATTCCAAAGGAATACTAGGTTAATCATAAGGATTGTAAGGATGTTGAGGAGATATCACAACAAAATCAAATAATGGATTCAATGGACGAATCACAAGCACTTTCAGAATCTCAAGAGTCTCAGGAGTCTCAAGGGTCTGAATAGGATTGGTCGGGGTCTAAGGATCAGATTCTTGAGGTGACCAGGAATTCGATGGAGGAGGATGAGAGGACATGGGTTGAATACTTGGAATAATCCCAAGATCAAAAACTTGAGCTTCAAGTGATTGAGGAAGCCCCGGATGAACTCTTTGGGAGGACCCTTTACTATCATACAATGAAGGGGAACTATGAGATGAAATCAATGGCTCAGCCATGATGAATTTCTCTCAAGGGAAGAAAAGGAAAGGAGATTCGTTGAGGGCTTAATTAACAATCTTAACATTAATAGGGAATTACTAAATATTGGTCCAAGAAGCAATTGCTTGGGTTATACATGTTTATCGTGGGCATTTATTTTTAGAAACAAAAACTTTGCCTTTTCATCTTTTAAGAGTCGAGAAAAGGATAAAAAGGTGACTCTAGTTGCTTTCGATGGTTTAGCGAGCTTGAAAGGACAAGCTGCTCGATGATATTTTCAAATTTAAAGAGTCAGAAAAGATCGAAATGTTCACTTAGATGAATCTAGGTAAAAGGACTACCAAGTAACTATGAACTGCAATATACACCTCAACAAATAAATTTACTGAGGAATTGACATACGTGTAGGCAATCTCCCTGAATGTTGTGTTCAGCATATCATGTTTACAGGGAAGTAGACTCAGTTTCCTATGGATAATAGTTTTCAACCTATGAGGGTCTCCCTTTATATACTCGACATCACGGGGAGTACAAATTCATGCTAGCGTTGTCTAATGTCGAAGCGAATGAAAGCTGCTAAGTTTTATAGACGCCAGAACATATCTCTATCATATACCACTAAGTATGTCAAATGTTAATGTTTCAAATGCTACTTAGATTAATTGATAGATTTTAAAGTTAATATTGGAATTATGTTTTCATTTCAAGGCCTTAACAATGTTACCTATTCCTAAAATACAGCCAGATGACGAAAAGAAATCCTTTAGTTCGATGTAATCTATCTATGTAGGGAAGAAAACACTCAAATCACTCAAACCAATGAAAAAAGTGCATCAAATGAAACTTTCAAATGCTAAATGAAAAACATGAAATCTAATTTTTCATATCATAAACAAATGCAATGCCAAAAAAAACCTTAGAGAAAAACTACCTTAAGATATAATGATGATTTTTTTTTTCTCTTTTTTCACTTAAATGAAATGAATGTAATCTAGTGCAAGAGTAAAACAGAATGCAAGGAAGTGAAAAAACATGAAAATCTCTTTCACATTAATAATTTTAATGCAACAAAAAATTCTTCGAAAACTATGAAAAGATACACACTTTCACTTTCACTTTTTGAAACACAAAACTTCAAAGAAAACTCTTCCTTTCGATTCAAATGAGACAATAAATTTGTAATATATTGTTTGTCAAAGATAACTTAAGAGACTTTCATAGTATCTACTCAATCCGACACTAATGAAGACAACTTAAGATACAAGAACCAAAAGTGATTTGCATAGGATGTCCAAACAAACAAAAGAGTTTTTAACACAGGTAATTGATCTCTAATGAAAAGATGAATGAGTGGATGAAGGATGACTTAGAAGACCCAGAAAGCCTAAAGGATAATCAAACTTCAAACATACTCAAACCAAGTTCAAAGGTGATTTCAATAAGACAACACAAGAGTCAACCAAATCACACTGCTAAATCACTGGGAGTAGGAAAAAGGAATTGAAAATAACAAGACAAACCCTAAATGTCTTAATCTTCTACTATCATCACACCTGTTAAGAGAAAAGTAGTGATCATCACTACTGTATTCAACAAAACCATGATACCATCCTGACTGTCAGGGTCAAAAACATGATGGGCAAGAAAAACAAATAAAATACTCAAATTCTTCAAAAACATATCAAATCAACAACCTTCAAGTATTTACCAGAAAGTGAGACTAACTACAGACAAACAATGAGGTCTAAGAATGAATGTTTGATCAAACTCATCAAAAGACAAGTTGAATAAATGGAAGGAAAGGATCATAGGCTCCCCAATTTGTTGACAAGGTTAATCCTCTCTGTGGACAATGATGATCCCTCTAGCAAAATGAGTGGGTCTAGAAACTGAAGTGACAATCAACTAAACATCTTCCTAGGTTATAATTGAAAAGAAGAACGAAAGAGATGGCCTACTTGATTCTGATTCTATTCTGATTTCCCTAGTTGAGGACCTTGAACCGCTTGTGTGACATATTTTTTCCTACTTCTATTAGTGTTCATGTACCTACACAAGTGATCAAGGGACAATAGAGAATACCAAAACTAATAGTAAATCCAATAAAAACCTACTTAATTGATCAAGGAATGTCAGGCTAAATAATACATGAACGTATATATTTTGGGAAGATGAACCAGCAAATGTATATTATTAGGAAATAAAGGGAAGCTTACAACAAAAGCCTTGATGTTGAAAGCCTCTCCTTGAGTGGTAATCCAAGTCCAAGCCGAGAACTCTCCAAGCACTCCTTCTCCAAGCCTGTAGACACAAGCTTAGCATAAGGGTGCAAATAGACATAGACCAACCATTTGGGAATGGAAGAGGATGAATTTATAGGATCAGAGAAGGAGTTAGGACTTTTCCAAAGATAGGATTAGGCCCTCATCTCAAGGAGGTAGCTCATAGGGATAAGCCAAAGAGGCCAAGTTGGGAGAATTCGACCCCATCTATGAGAAACAACCTCCATCTCGTCGCTCTAGAAGCTTCTAGATCACGAAGATTCTCATCTTCTTTGGGAAAATTACCTTTTTGGGATCATTGCGGGTATGCAAGGGAATAGAGCTATGCCATCGATGGCCAAGTGCCGTGCAACAGGTGACCATCGTTGTTTTGAGCCTCATAAGGGTGATGATCATTTTAGGGTTTAAATAGTTGTTTCTTCAGGGAAACCTCAAGGCATTTTCCAAAAAAAGTCTTAGGACGGATCTAAGTTGTATACATGGATGAGTATATTGTATAATGGTCATGTTTCGGGCACTTTGAGGTATGTCACATGGAAGTGCAGGAGGTGTGACAAAATATTGTGTAACACGCATGAGCTAGTAAACGAAAAGTCTTGAAATGATTTGGTTAATTTGAAGAAACATAGTAGTTTCTAGATTGTAGTAGCATTATTTAGTTTTGAAGGCTGTGTGAAGACTAGAACATGAATATTTTAGTTTTTACTATGATTGAAGCATTTACATTTGAACCTATTTTACATTATATTTTAGATCTAAGAATGTGACTAATGCTTGGTCAATTTATTATCTAACAAACTTAGAATACAATTTTCTTTCAAGCTTTTAAAGTTTGATTTGTATTCTAAATTAGATTAACTTAGGCTCTAATCCTCGATTTCTTGTGCTCGCACCTCTAAGTATTATGACCCTGGATTGATAATTAAATGTTGGAATTAGAATACATATAATGTTTCCAACATTTTTGGCGCCACTGTCGGGGGAGTGCTAAAGGGATTAGAGCATAATTTTTTTCAAAAGTTTTTTGCATGATGTTAGTTGCAGGGAAACTAGAGAGTGAAGAAATATGGTAAGACATAAGTGAAGAACGACACATCTGTTTTGGTTTGGGGTTGCTCCAAAGTCTAGTTGTCTCTAATTGATTTTCTAATTTTTATTTCATATGTGTAGAATTCAAGGTAGGATCCAAAGCCTCATTTTTCTTTATTTTTCTTTTCAAGTGTGTTTTCCTTTAGATTGATTCATGAAAAGAAGAGAACCCTAACTTGTGTGAACAAATAAATTGGTGACAACAGGATCCTAGTAGCACAGTGGTGCTTCGAGTACATGATTGGGTTGTTTGCTTTTTTTTTTAAGTGTGTTTTCTTCTTATTTATTTAGGATTTTTAATAAGAATTCCATATACTTATCCATGTGTAGGATAGGGATTAGGAATCAACAAAGCAATATTAAAAGATGATCAAGATTTTGGGAGAAGTCTCTCAAATCCTAGTAGTAGCTCGGATTTCTTCTTCTCAGGAAGAACAAATATTGACAACAGACAAGAACTTATCTGACTCCCCAAAAGTGATAGAAAAAAAGGAAGTCCATGAACCACATCCATAGGAAGATCTTCACCCTTGCAATCTTTTCAAAAACCTAAAGAATCATGGACCATATCCAATGGAGGGAAACCATTAGAACCTGTGACTGAATAATTTTTGACATGCTTATCTACGGATCCTCTAAGCACATAAGAGGATAATTATCTAATGCTAGAATATATACATGGCATGATAAAGGAGGATATCCTAAATGAACCAAATAAAGAGGTAAACCAAGATCATTTTGACTTTTTTGAAATCTAGTTTCAAGAAATTATAAGGCCATGCCACTCCTTCATTCTTCCTTACTTCTTGACATCATCATTAAAACAATTGGATCTTCATAGTCAAGTATGCATTGAAGATTATATTCTAAACTTGAGTATGAATGCATTTTTATACCTATTAAGCATATGGTTACATTAGGAATACATATACTTGAGGGGAGGAATTTATTTTTCTTAGGTAGAGTAGGATAATAAATAAATAAATGTTGCATATAATAGTCAGCTTAAGTTCTAAAGTATAGTGAAACATCTTTATCATTGTTTTGTATAAGTGGGGATGTTAACAGCTAAAATGAAACTAGTTGAAAATAAGAGAATTATGTTCCTATAACATATTTCTATTGAGGTTTTTGTCGGCTACATATTGTTTTACCACTAGATATTATTTCAAGCAGAGGCATGGTTCAACTATTACATTGTTTTCCCACTTATTATTTCTTTACGATAGTTATATTTTTTTCTATTTTTTCTTTTCAATAAAGTAATATATGACCATTATGTTTAGAATATTATGTGAAGTTGGAAATGATTGCATTGCAAAACTGTCTTGTTTTGCATACCAATTGTCTGGTACCTTGTTTGAGCTAACCAGTACCCATAATTTTGGTACAAAATTGTTATTTTGCAAGACAAAGCAGGATTCAAGGATATTGTTCATTTGGGATGCTTAAAGACTAGAAGAATATTTTCAAAAGTGGAAAAGACATCTTTGTCAATGGAATGGAACACTTAGGGGAGTATTTGATAATATATTTCCTTTTTCCTTAAGTTGTTAAAAATGATGCATTCATGCTTTATCATTAAGACCACTATTTCACGAAGATGATCGAATAATTAGTATTTTTCATAAAAGTTTAATTGAATGATAATTCCAAACTATTCATAGTTGATATATATTTTCTATTTTAGAATTTCATTTTTCTTATTCATATAGATTTATGATTATCAATGTAAAATAGTTGCTCAAAATATAGTTACCAAAACATACTAAGGAGATCATAACAAAGTTAAGAGTTCCATATAATGATACCAATGAAAAAACCTTGAATACTATAACCATAACACCAAATCATCATATATGAGCATCTTTAAAAAGACTTGTAGAAGAGTTACTGAAGTCTCTACTCATGGTGGAACACTACTTTAAAAATGAAAGCATACATGGAAACTATGATTAGTGGGAATTTAGGTGTCTTTTGGTTATTATTTGGCAACCTCATCCATCTCACATTAAAAATGGCTCATTCATGATATGTCCTTTTAGTACATATAAGTACCTTATGCATCCAAGACATTATGTAGGTAATCTAAGACATTATGAAAGGTGTCATCCTATGCCTTTAAGGGGTTTTCTGAAGCCGCTCCACCATCAAGCAATTGCAAAATGAATATCCATAATATAAAACTAAAATGGTAGGAAACATGGGACTAGAGATTTTAGTGTAAAATAGGTTAAGAGGTTAACCCGTTGCCGCTGTGGATGCCTACTTGCAGTGGGAAATGACTAGTGAAATCACTATGGAAACCCATTGGAGCTATGGCCACTTGCGGTAAATGGGAATTATGTCTAAAAAAGTGTCAACCAAACCACGGCTTTTGACTACATGTACGATGGTTACTCTATAGTGTTACAATCAAAAGGAAGCATGTGTGGATGAATTAAAGGGAAAAAAAATCCATAAATTTGCTGCTAAAGAATGGCCTTAAGGTAACCTTGAGACCTCTGTCATTGGTTTTTTATACTATACCTAATATTTAATTATATTATAAATGGGACCTATGATCACATAGAATTGATAGAGCTCAACTACAAAGCTTATCTGTAATACTTGGATGACTATAAGACATTGGTTTTTGGTTAGTAATGATTAATTTTTTATTGGTTCATCATTTATTTTGATCATTAAAAAAATCCTCATGCCTAAAAAGAAGTAGAGCCCCTTAAATTTATAAAAGGTTTCTTTTTCTTGAGCATATAATTGTTAAAGATTGACGAAATCATATGTAATGAGTGATTTGGAATTTATTTTATGCTTGTGTTAGTTTTCCATCATTTTAATAAATTTGAGATGACTTATTTTTGTTTAGTGTTCATATCATTAGTTCCATTGTTTTTTTTTTCATGTTCCTTTGTACTAGAGCCATCTTAGAAACCCTCCTCACTTCTTCAGTACCTCACCTTGTTTGCATGAGGACATGAAAATCCTTAGGAATAGGGGAGTGGATGTTCAGACTATTTTAGCATATTCAATTCATTCTCTTTAGATTTCTTCAACAGATCATGTTGGCACTCATCAACTCCAACTCTTCCATATCATTCCAGACTCTCAGCCTTACTCTACCTCATCTTCAGCTTCATACAATTTCCATTACAACCTGTGGTACAAATCAAAATTCAAAAGGTATACTTGAGGTAAAAAATGTCTAAAGGCTCTTTAACTTATTAAAATTTAAGGAAGCTTGATGATTAATCACTTCCTATTCAATAAATCTATACTTTTCTTAAACAACCATTAAACCCCCCATTTCCAAATCCATCAATGGTTATTCTAGTAAGAACATAAGAATGAAAAAAGTATAATGGTACATGAATAAATCTACATATATACTGTCTTCTCCTTGTACATAATAAATCATTCACAAACTCATCATATAAATTCTCTCAATAAGAGGATGAAGTCATTGTTGTTTATCTAAGAAAAGGATGACAAAGTGAATAATGGTCTTACAAAGTTTCCAACCCTTATCTGCATCCTTACCTTATATCATCCAGCATCCCTTCCTAGTCCATATTTTGTTTGTCCTCAAATTTTTATACCTTGTTGTGAAACATGTCAATTCTATGACAGTATGACTTACATCTCACCTTTAATCACATGCACCAAGAAACACTGTCATAGGCAAGGGTTTTTGTTTGCATGAGGGCATGAAAAATCTTAGGCATGGGGGAATGTTAGGGTCTGAATATGTCATATCATTAAGTATATAAAGTCTATTCATAAGTCATATTCTCGCATTTATGACACATTCCATAACAATTATACCACCAAATTTTGATAAATGTACCTCTTTCACCTTGTTGTTAATTATGATGGATTTATTGTCTTTTTAATGGTTAAATGAGTTTTTAACATGGTTTTATTAATGAAGGCTTAATAATGTGGTTATGTGGCCAAGATGCATGTTTGAATATGAAAAATTACATTTCTCTACTAGCGTAGTAACAATTTTGTAGTTCAGTACTTAGTCTGTGTTGATCGGCAAAAAAATTCGTTGTCAACATTAGGAGAGCCCACCCAAACGACAACTTAGAGAAACTCTTTTTCCGTTGAAGAGGGTGGTTATGACTGGTTATGGGTGTAGTTAAGCTATCATCTAAGACAAACCTAAAAGTAATCTAATACTAATACTAATATAACCTAAATCAAGAGTTAATCTATTTACATTTATAATACATTTCCTTTATATTGATCTTTGAAGATATGAATTTAAGGGATAGTTCAACACAAAGGTTTGATTAAATTCAGGTTGATCAAACTGCAATTAAATGATATGATTGTGTGTCTAAGAGTGGACTTGATACAAACTATGATGTAAAATAAAAATTAATCTAAGCATGAAAAACCTATCACGAAATAGGATGGGATAGCCCTCTCCTAATCTGAGAGAAAGTTAACTAAAACAAGAGGAAGGAACTAATATAATTCATCATATTATTTTGTATTAATTAAAGGAAGTAGTTCACATTAACTAATACAAGTGAAACAAAAATAATCCTGCAAATGAATAATAAATAGTTACTAGTCATTAGAGGAATACTTCAATGAATTAAGATTTATTCTAATCTCATTCTACCCTACAAAGATATCTTTAACAAAGTTTCAACAACAAAATTTCATTGGCGTGGCAATAATGCATAATATCAAATAAACATTTCACTATTTAGAGTAACAATCAAAACCAATAATGAAACTTTAACAGTGAGACAATAATCCTGAATTCTGGTAAGAGTACACAAGAACAAGAAACAATTAAAACCATGCCAAAGTTTTATTACCACAATTTCGAGAGTAGCTCTGGCCCTTAATGAAAGTGCTTACAATAACACAAAGTCCCTTTTATAAAAGAGCCCCAGATCCTCTACATTTTCTATAATAAAAGTGTTTGCGCTCTACAATAGTGCAAAAGCACAAATCGCATTGTTAGAGAGCCCCCCCTGTGTGTGAACATGACCTCAATGATCATTGAAGAGGTCATATTTATACAGTAGGGAAATAGTACCCCTATATTATATCAAATACAAAGTCCATTTAGTGAAATTGAATTTGGTGGTTTTTTTGCTGGTTGAATATGATTAGTTGTAGTTGAATAAATGTGGAGCAAATTGTTAATATTGGAGCACACATTTTCTTTTGGTTTGCTTTTGATGAGAAGAAACCATGCCTTTTGCTATGATGATTTCTCTATTTCAACCACTTTTCCCATTTTTTCTTGCGTTGTGCCATTCAAAATTTTCTTGTGGAAGAGCTTGGTCCAATAGATCTTTTGAATCGACCCCTAGGTGCCTTCACTGTTGGCATTTTTAGTATCTATGACAACAATTTTCCCATTTAAGAACTACGTTGTGTCACATAGCAGAGACTACTTGGACATCATAGATCAAATTGTTACTTCATCCTTATACACCTTAGGTAAACAAATATTATTTAGTTCTATTATTAAACTTAATCGAGAATCGAATTGAAAACTAAACACACAAACTTCCCACAAAACTAATGAAAATAAACTTTTCAATTATTATAATAGTGGCCTTGTCTAAAGATGAAAAGTGGAAAACATGGAGTGGTATCATAGATGATATTATCGCAAAATTCAAAATGAGAAACCACAAAACATTTGCGATATGGGTAGCTCTGATATGGAGCAAATGCAAAATCACAATCAACTCTTTTTAATGACTCTATCAAATCTGTAATATCAAAGGTTTTGATATTGGAGTTTTGAAACAGTCACAACATGTCACACTTTACAAACTTGCGATATAGTAAACCTCTGATACAGGGATGAGAAATTATAAGAAAAAGTTATAATAAAGCCAATCTCATATGTAACTATATCAAAAATTAGAGATTAAGCCTTATCGAAGGTGCCATTTTAAAAGGTGTGATATGGGAGCAGATGTGAAATTCTTGGTGGGTGCAGGAATTGCACTTAAGCAAACTCCTCAACACTTAATTGTCAACCCGGGGGATTTGTAAACTTAGAGACGAAGCACGGGCAATGCCAGAGACGGTATGAATATTTCTGATGTCAAACCCTACTCTCTTTAAAGGAAAGATTCCAGAATCAGACTAAAGAAAGAAAAAGGGAAACTTGAACCATCAAAATAATCTAAGACTTGAACAAGAAAGAATGCATTTGCAAAAGAGATTAAAGATAAAGGAGCAATCATTGTAGCTGACTATTGGTTAGCTACTGAGTGTGTGTTTTTCTTTAGCAGAGACACTTTAGCAGTCTCAACAGATGGGCCCTTCAAACTTTCTTATATAGAGATTTCCTTCTTGCACTAATCTATCTTGCATTGGTGCAGTCTGCTTGAACTAGTGCAAGAACAGAAGTTTATATAGAGGGTATAAATGGTGTCTGTACTAAAAGTGTTTTTCTTCATGCAAGGGCTTGAACTTTCTCAATTTTAGGGCACTCAGATCCCGTGGCAAGAAACTGGTTCTTGCACCAAATCAAAGCTTCTTACACTTAATATTTAATTCTTGACACAAAAGCTTAACTACTGCAAGTGTTGTGAAATCAAATTTCACACATAAAAATGAATGTTTCTGATTTTAACAGAGTGCAAAAAATAAAGAAACAATCCTTATAATTTATCCTGTCATGAAGTATTAATGAAAGCAAGAAAACTACGGGAAGTAAACTAAAAAGGCTTACTGCATCACACCAACGTGCACTGGTGCAGGTTCATTTCTCCTGCTTGTACCATGCGAGAAAGAAAAAGTGTAGAAAGTGAATAGCACACCAACGTGCACTGGTGCAAGGTGATTTCTCCTACTTGGACAAGGCGGGGAAAACCAAATTAACCAAAACTACAGGAAACGAATAACACACCAACATGCATTGGTGCAAAGATGATTTCTCCTACTTGGACCAAGTGGGGAAACCCAAATCAATCAAAACTATAGGAAAGGAATAACACACCAATGTGCACTAGTGCAGGATGATTTCTCCTGCTCGAACTAGGCAAAGAAAACCAAAACAAATTCAGATGCAGGAAAATAAATTCTAACTACTTCACACTACGGATCCGCTTTCATTCAAATAGGAATTCATGTGTTGTGCATTAAAACACACTTAGTAGTATAAACATGAATGACAAGAACAGAAAATAGGATAAACGTGTTGGGTTGGCTGGGCCCTAGCCAACCAGCACATTTCCCTTTTTAAATCGAAACGTTGTTCAGCACTTTATCAATACATCAACTTTTAAACAAAATTGCAATTCATGAAAACATAAGGCGGAGCTCCTTTCTTATTAAGTCATAGAGGCAAATACATGCATGATTACACAGTCTAGCCCAGATTTGGGCGATAACAAAAATACAAGCCTGTTACCGCCTTCCTGGTTATATCTCCCTTCTATACAAACTTATCAGAACTGTATCGTCCTATTTACATTTCACGTTATATAGATCCTTGGCCAAAGGCCAGAAGGATCGTTTAATCGATTACATAAATAATATGTAGAAATTAGCTTTCGGCCTTCAAAATTAGGCAATTTAACAAAACTAGTTGTAGCCAATGTCTAGTTGTTTGTTCTTCATAAATCCGATCTCAGCTACCTTTAGATTGCCTTGTTGTCATAGCTGGAGCTCAGCTGCCTTCAGATCTAACTTGTTGTCCTGGCTGAAGCAGCACAAAACAAGGTGGTAATCAATGAGGTCCAGATCTGCTACAAAGATTCAGTGTGCTGGCACTGGTGCGAGATCCGATCCTACACTAGGATCAGCAGTCATGGTAAGCACTTGACTATCAAACAACATTGGAGATATCGATAAGTTGCAAGAGTGATTATAAGCAAGAAATCATGTAATAAATAATTAATTAATACTAAGTTAAGTTAAAAATATGAAATATAAAGTTCATGTGAAATATGTCATCATTCTTGGACTAGTGCAAGATGAGGGTGTGTAAGAGAAGTAAAATAGCGGTAAATGGTGATGATTTAGGAAGGGAAAAATGGTAAAAAATGAGCAAATTTGGGGGCTAACATCCTCCCATCCCTAAATTGTTGTGTGTCCTCACACAACTCTTTACCTCTGCAAAAAACTTCAAAACTTTAAGCACTCCCTGCTCAATCCTACTCTGGCATACTGTCATCACCTTGCAATGTTTCAAACTTTTTCTTTTTGGCATTCTTTAACTTCTTGGTCACCTTTTTAAGCCGCCTGAAACATTGTGTAGCTTGGTACTTCCAGATTTTAACTTCCCATTTCTTCTTTTGGATTTATGCCATCAATTCTCCTCTGCTCTGTTCTTTGTCCTCCTATGCTTTGGCTACAAGATGCTCTAAATTTTGTAGCTAAAGTTATAACCCAATTACCTGAGCATCAAGAGTTACCAATTCCTTCTCTTTTTTGGTTTCGATAGGAGCTGTGTCTTTCTTAGGGACCTCCATATCTGCCATGGTTACATCAGGAAACTCTTCTTTCTCTGGTCCCTTTTCTTCTGGTTCTTCCTCCTCTGGTTCTTCTTCTTCAGGTTCTTCCTCTTCTGATTATTCTTCCCTTGCCTCTCCTTCTCCTGCTTCTTCTTCAGATTCCGGCCTCTTCTTCTTCTTTTTCTGCTTCATCTTCTGTAGGGTCTGCCTCTTCTTTTTCGGGTTCTGCCTTTTCTTCTTCGAATTCTACTTCTTCTTCTTCTGTGGGTTCTTCGTCGTCTGGTTCTTCTTCTTCCAGTTCATCCTCCTCTGATTCTTCTTCTCCTGCCTCTCCTTCTCCTCCTTCTTCTTTAGCTTCTTTCTCTGGTTCTTGCACTGGTGCTTCTTCCTGTACTAGTGAAAGAGGGGATTCCACACCTTGTGGGGACTGTGGTTCTTTTATTTCATCAGAGACTCTACTCTTTTTCGGGGCTTCTAGATAAAATCGGCCAACAGAGCATCATCCTCGACCTCTACAATCTTGACTGCATCTATAAGGATTGACAGGTTGTCCTTTTCGGGGGTTGAAGTGGTCTCTTTAGCTGGTGCGCTAGCCATCTTCTCCTTTGAAGGTGAAGTGTTCTCTTCTTGTTTAGATCGCTTCCTTTTTTCACTGGTGCAAGAAGGACTTCCCTTTTCATTTTTGCTCAGGCTCTTGCTTGTGTTGGCGGGGTCCTCTATCCCCTTTCTAGCGGTTGTCCCTTTGTGCAACTGTTTTAGTAGCGCTTCATGTGTCATACCTTTCTCTTCTAACTGTTTCAGGACCAAGATTATTATCAGGCTATGATGGTATAACCTTGTGTCGACCTGGTTTGCCCTACCGTCCTGTATGATTTTACCCATTTTCTCCAAGCTTTTGAGCAGGAAATAAGGGAAATTCATCCTCCACTAGACGTGCTGGCTGGCTTCAAAATGTTGCAGCATCCTAAAGTTATATACCAAGGTGTGGGTATATCTTCCTTCGCAAGTCACAAAATTTTGTAAAATGAAGAGGAGGTCTTTCCACTAACCCAGTAGGGCGCTGCGTGGAACCCCTACTTTCCAATCTATCTTTATCTTTTTATCAACAACGAAACGCTTCCAGTGTTCCCTTTCTAGCTTTTGGTTCTCGAACCATTGCTCTCCAGTGTTCTCTAAGCTCGTTGCTTCTGTTATGAATTCCTCTGTGACTTTGAATTTGAGAGGCCAAATTGTCACTTGGTCATTCCTGAAACTCCTTGCAAACTATAGAGCCACTTCCCTATCATACCCGTCAAACTTCTGTATAAACGGGAGAAAACCTGAGTCTCGCAATAGTGCAAGACTATTGCAATACTCAGCGGTCTGCTCTATTTTGCTGAGGGATAGGGGTTCATTCCGAATAGGCGGCATTACTGCTTAAGGGCTATGAACAGTCGAGTCCTGAAATTTTACATGCAATACCAAGGAAATCGGTCCTTATAAATAGAAATCTAACCGTCCCTCGTCCCTTCCATCAGATCACCGGTTCATTTGCCGTAGACGCACATCATCTTTGAGGTTAGGCCAGATAAGTACTTGCGGCGGCAGTTTAACGGCTAGGTGAGGTAATAATTATGAGTGAAGGATGATTAGGATTATGGCGGAGAGGGGTAATCATGTCCAAGCAACGGTTAAAATATTCTCGCACTCCTTTATAATTCAAGGAAAGAAATTAGCATTTATTAAAAAAAAGATCATGATTTCTAACTTAAAAACACCTTGTACTTTTAAATAATTTCTCCTAGTTAGTATGATAGCATAAGTACTTAGTTGGTTAAATGAAAGGATTTCATATAGATTTCATGATGACCACTTTCCTGTGCCATATGCTATAAAAAGAACTTGTACTATGTTGCTGATGAGGTGCATGCTTGCACTGATCTACTTGCACCACTTAAATCATACTATTCTTCTGGTACCCTTCTGATTATTTTATCATATAGGACAACATGCTTTCACTAGTGCAAGCATAATATCTAAAACAGAGAATTCAAATAAAACATAGGCTGGATTTTCACATGACTTCCTCAACTTATACTGAAAATTTTCTTCGCTCTTTCTTGATGTTTCAGAGCATATCCTTTTTCTCTTTGTACGAGATCCTGCAATAAATTCATGAGGGAATAAATAAGTGGGAAAGGGGAATTTTTAGAATGGGAAGGAATTATGTTACAAGGATTCCAAGAACAGTACCAAAAGAGGGAATAAATAGAAATGGGATAGGAAAAAAATTTCAAGGGTAAAGTGGGATTTCTTCGAAGTGGACAGGGTAAAGTTAAAAGAATGTGGGAAGGTTAATCATCTATGATTGAAGAATAAAACTAGGGGAATATTAAGAAAGTGGAATATGAAGAAAGGCAAAAAAATTTCTGGAAGGTCTGCCTGCACTGGTGCAAGATAAATAACTGCACTAAAAATTTAGCGTTACTTGAGTAAAAATATCCATGCTAATTACCACAACTGTATCAAGATTGGTTCTGTTGAACCTGCTTTGACCTGGTGGTAGCTAGCATATCTAAAGATCAAGCAACATTTTATTTTTATTAGAGATTTTTGATCTTCTTGCCAACAAGCCGCTTTTTAGGTTGATCCTTCTGTAATCATGTCAGCGAACTGATTTTCATAATTACAGGAAAATATTTTTTCTTTACTTTTTTTTTTCTTATTATCTTTCTATATATTATATATAGTTAAAGAAGAAAGAGAATTCATGTTTTCAAAAGGTTGGTATTACCATTCACCACTACTGTCCCAAATTGCTATTGGACTTGTTGTGTAAAATATTTCCTGGTAGGTGGCTGAAAAATACTTCTTTAACCTTTGTCCATTTACCAAGAATATTGTATCTTGTCCATCAATAGTTTTAACTTCTACTGCTCCATTCTCAAATACTCGGATCACTTCATAAGGTCCCATCCAACGTGTATGGAATTTCCCTTTAAAGAGTTTAAATCTAGAATCATAAAGGAGCACCCAATCACCTGGTTGGAACTGCTTTTTCTGAATAGACTTGTCATGCCACCTTTTACATTGCTACTGAATTAGTATGTTCTGCTGAACAACATCCCTACAAAATTCATCTAACTCATTTAATTGGAGAAGACACTGTCATTGTGCCTCAGAGAGATCTAGTCCTAACTGAACTGTAGTTCTGAAAGTTTTGATCTAGAATTCAATTAGTAACAGAACCTGTTTCCCATATACCAACTCATATGGTGTATGTCCCGTGCTATTTCTCCAAGTGGTTCTGTATGCCCACAAAGCCTCTGGTAATCATTCGACCCAGTCCTTCTGATGCATATTAACTGCCTTTGTAAGAATGGACTCGATCACTTTGTTCGAGGATTCCACCTGGCCAATTGCCTGCGGGTGATACAACATGGATTTCTTGTGCTGGATCTTATATTGCTCCATCACACCCTGTACTAGATTAGAAATAAATTGCGGACCATTGTCAGAAACAATTTCTCTAGGGACACCAAATCTAGTAAAGATTTTAGTAAAAAGAAAATCAACAACAACTTTTTCTGTAGAAAAAGAAATAGCTTTAGCTTCTACCCATTTTGTAACAGAATCTGTACAAACCAAGATATGTTTTTTACTTTATGATGTAGGATTTATTGGCCCTATAAAATCAATAGCCCATTTTTCAAATGGAGGGCATAAAAGCATTTCATTGGTTTGATTAGGCTGGCCCATTCGCTGATAGCTATCACAATGTTTGACATACTGTTCGGCATCCTTAAACAAGGAGGGCCAATAAGAACCAGCACACAATACTTTATATGCAGTCCGCTTATCAGTGAATTGGCCTCCACGAGGTTCATCATCAACAAATTTCAAGATGTCAAACACATCCTCCTCTCTTACACACCTACATATAATCAAATCTAAACCAGTGTAAAAGAGATCTCCTTGAATCCAGGAGTATGCAACACTTTTCTTAACAATACTCCGCTTTTCGCGAGCGGACAAGTGGGGTGGTGTTTTCCCAGTAACCAAGTAATTAGCAATTTCAGCAAACCACGGGGCATCTGTTGACATAGCAAAAAGATGTTCATCTGGAAAATCATCATTAACAGGAGTTGCTTCATCAAGATTATCTAATCTAGAAAGAAAATCTGCTACAACATTAGATTTTCCTGGTCTATCAACAATAGTAATATTAAGTTCCTGCAACAATAGTAACCACCTAGTCACTCTACCGCTAGTTAATGGTTTATTCATCAAATATTTAATCACAAAATGATCAGTATGTACAAATACTTCATATCTTGTAATATAATACCTGAACTTTTTAACTGCAAACATTACAACTAAAAACTCTTTCTCTGTAACCGTATAATTTAATTCAGCGGAAGACAAATTCTTAATAATATAATAAATAGCATAGGATTGTTTATTTTCCTCTTGTCCTAAGGCTGCACCAATAGCCAAATCTAAAGCATCAGAGGAAAAATGAAAAGGCAGAGACCAGTTAGGACCTCTTAAAATTAGTGCATGCACTAACTTTTCCTTCAATGTTTCAAAAGACTGTTGTCAAGCTGTAGTCCAAGAAAATTCACTATCCTTAGCTAGAAGTTGAAAAAGAGGAGCAGTTATCTTGGAAAAATTTTCAATGAATCTCCTATAATAACCAGCATGTCCTAAAATTCCTCTTACTTCCCTTTGAGTTTTGGGTGCAGGAATATGCAGAATGATTTCAATCTTTATTGGATCAACCTGGATACCTTTACCAGAAATCAAATGGCCAAGTGTAACTATTCTCACTTTGCACATTAATCTACATTTCTTGTCACTCAAGGCGAGATGGGCTTCCTAACAGTGAAGAAGTACCTTTTCCAAATTTTCAAGAGCTTCCTGAAAAGAATCACCAAACAAAGAAAAGTCATCCATATAAATTTCTACTAATTCTAGATCAGCAAAAATGGCCAAGACTGCCCTTTGAAAGGTAGCCGAAGCAGTACATAAACCAAAGGGGAGCACTCTATAAGCAAATGTACCCCATGGACATGTAAAATTAGTTTTATCATGATCTTCGGGTGCAATCTGTATCTAGTTATAACCACTGAAGCCATCCAAAAAGGAAAAGTATTTCTTTCCTGCAAGGGTATCAAGCACTTGGTCAATGAAGGGGAGAGGGAAGTAATCTTTGAGAGTGGCTTTGTTTAATTCTCAATAATCAATACAAATATGCCATCTTCCATCTATCTTAGGTGCTAGCACTAATGGGGAGACCCCACTGACTGTCGGAAATAAGATAGATAAACCCAACATCCAAAAGCTTTTGTACTTCTTCCTTCACAGTATCTCTTAAAGCTGGATTCATTCGCCATTGGGGTTGTTGGATAGGTCGGTCTCCTTCCTAAATATACATGTGATGTGTACAAGTTTCAAGAGGGATGCCTTTCATATCTTCATAGCCCCATGCAAAGGCACTAAGATGGTTTTGCAGCAAATTCACAAGCTGCACTCGCTAAGATAATTCCAAATCTGAACTAATATACAAGGATTTACCAGGGCTAATCTCAACAAGAGTAGTATCAGGCTCAAGAGTACTCAAGGGGGTGGCCAGATGCAGCTGCACAGAAGAATTAGAATCATGGTTATCTTGAAAATCTAGGCTAAAGATCTGGCTCAATAGCTCAAAATTAGGCATAGTATCTAGATTATTCAAGAAATCTTGGATCTCATCTTCTTGTGAAGATCCAGTATGCTTATGGATAAAGGAAATGGTTTGAGTCTCCTCATCACTGCTCTGGTCTAACCATAAAGTATCTAGAAGGTTTTGAATGGATCTGGCAGGGCGGTATAAGGTAACTTTCTTCCTAGCTTCCCCATGTGAAATATATATATCACTGGAGCAAAACCGAATATATGCATCGGCTGTAGCAAGCCATGGTCAACCCAAGATCAAGGGATGTTGTCCTACTGGGTTCTTTTGCTGAAGCACAATGAAATCAACAGGATATTCCCAAGAATCTAATGAGATGATCACATCGTCCAATACTCCTTCTGGCTTAATTTTAGATCTATCTGTTAATTCAAGCACAGTGGGAGTAGGGCAAAGATGAGATAACCAAAGTTGATCCATGGTTTGCTTATTCATGACATTAATGGCTGCCCCAAGGTCTATAATAACATTAGAGACAAGAACATTACCAATCTGAACTGAGACAACAGGACATTACACACATCTCGTCATCAACTCCGCTGCCCTACGAAAAAATTGAATGGTTTGGGGTTCGAATCTCTTCCTCTTAGGTTTCTTGAGATAGAGTTCCTTAATAATCTTAGTGCAAATAGGGATCTCTTTGATGGCTTGGAGCAAACGTATCTTAATGAAAAGATTTCGAAGCTCTGAAGCCAAACTAGTCTCAGAAATAGGCTCACTTCTTTCCATTACTAGCCTCTCTGGGAAGGGAGGCTGGTTGGAAGAAGGTGGCAAGGATTCAGAGGGTAAGGGCTACTTAGTGACTGCTTTTGGAGAATTATTAAGAGTTTCCTCTTCTTCCTTCTCTTCAACAATCACTCTAGGTTGCTTCTGATTTTCTGCTGTCACAGTCCTTCCCAATCTTAATTGAATATCATGAGCTCCAACTAGAATAGACTGGTACTCGAATAAAGGTGGGTTTGTTACATAGATCATTTGCACTGCTTTATTATTGTTAGGATTGGGCATAGGTTGAGCAGGCAACTGAGGATGTCAAAAAAGTGGAGGTAAAGGTAATGGTGGAGTAGACTGACTCAAACGTTGAGGCATTGGATAAGGTGCATGTGTAGATGGATATGACTGCATGGGTGGCTGGTAGGAATATGGAGAATGAGTTGGCCCTCTCCAACCTTGTTGCCATGGTTGAGAAGGTTGCCCATGCTGATATTGGTTTCGATACTGCCACTGTTGACTAGTGTTAGGATAAGAATATGCATGTGAATTATAACCAAAATAGTGTGGAGAAAATTCAGGAGCCATACCTACCCCTACTTGATGCCAATTTCTTTTTGCTCCCATAGCATACAAGTATTCAGCTTCAAGTTGTCCCCCTGTAAATACAGCTTTAACTCCTGGTATAGAGGGACATTTTTCTGTGATATGGTCTTCTGCACAAATAGCACACTTATTAGCTTCTTTCAAATTAAGAGGACATTCTTTAGGAGGATGCTTGTCTCTACATTTAGGACAGAAAATACTTAATGACTCTTGTTCCTTCATGATTTTTTGTTGAAATTTTAAAGAGTACAACTGTTTGGTAACAGTATTCATTATATCAATTTTCATGTTTTCCATTTTCTTTTCTAGTCCAATAATCATTGCATCAGTAAATTCAGTTTTTCTATTTCTATTTTGAGTTCCTTTACCGGATCTATACTGATTCCTTGAAAATTTCCTACATAATTCACAAATTTGTTCGAAAGTTTGTTGAGAGATATCACCTTGCCCTAACAGATTTAAATTATTTGTAGCATTATCAGTAAGTCCTCTTAAGAACAAGGTTCTAATAGTACTAGAATCAAGCTTAAGTTTCGACCTTTGTAAAATATACAAAAATCTTTCTAGATAGTTTTCAAGAGTTTCATCATCATCCTGTATGATTGTAAAAATCTCATCCTACATGTCCCAAGTTTTGCAATATTCTTGATATTTAGATAAAAACACTCTCTTCATCTGATCCCAAGAGGCTATAGTGTTTCCTCCTAACCCCATAAACCAGCACAAAGCTGAGTCTTTGAGAGTAACAGGAAATAATCTTAGCTTCTGAGCATCAATTGAATAAACATAACTTCTACACAAAATATCAAACTCGAATAGAAAAGAGTCAGGATCTTCATGAACTTTACCATGGAAATGAGGGAGAGCTGATGGTGGAATGTTCTTCATTTGTGCCATAGTATTGGGGTCCACAATTGGAAACACAAAAGTGGATTGTTCCCCACTTACCTAGTTTTCATCAGTCCTTTCCCAATGATCTTCACGATCTACCATTGCTTCCCTTTTGCTCCCAACAGACTAAACCACACCTGAGCTATTGTCACCAAAATCTAGGTGGGTTGTTCCTGCGTGATGGGTTTCAATTGGATTGGGCTTCCTACTCACAAAAGGAGACCCAATATGAAAATGGTTTTCAGAATTATTTTGGCCTTTAGTGGGCTTTGAATCCCTACCTTTTCTAGGCATTCATTTCAAAAAGGAAAGAGAAATACAAAAAACAATTTCTAATAAAAAATGTTGTCAGAAATCAATCAACACCAGTAAAATTTCTTCAAAGAAGCTTTTCAAAAAATACTGTGAAAATTAAGGAAAAATTACCTCTATAATATAATCAAAAAAAATTTACCAAATCAAATCACCTCGCTGGCAACGGTGCCAAAATGTTGGGTGCAGGAATTGCACTTAAGCAAACTCCTTAACACTTAATTGTCAACCCGGGGGATTCGTAAAATTAGATACAAAGAACAGGCAATGCCAGATATGGTATGAATTTTTCTAGTGTCAATCCCTACTTTCTTTAAAGGAAAGATTGCATAATCAGACTAAAGAAAGAAAAAGGAAAACTTGAACCATCAAAATAATCTAAGACTGGAACAAGAAAGAATTCATTTGCAAAAGAGATTAAAGATAAAGGAGAAATCACTCTAGCTGACTATTAATTAGCTACTGAGTGTGTGTTTTTCTTTAGCAGAGACACTTTAGCAGTCTCAACAGATTGACCCTTTAAACCTGCTTATATAGATATTTCCTTCTTGCACTAATCTATCTTGCACTGGTGCAGTCTGCTTGCACTAGTGCAAGAACAAAAGTTTATATAGAGGGTATAAATGGTGTCTGTACTAAAAGTGTTTTTCTTCATGCAAGGGCTTGAACTTTCTCAAGTTCAAAGCACTCAGATCCTGTGGCAAGAAACTGGTTCTTGCACCAAATCAGAGCTTCTTACACTTAATATTTAATTCTTGAAGTGAAAGCTTAACTACTGCAAGTGTTCTGAAATCAAATTGCACACATAAAAATGAATGTTTCTGGTTTTAACAGAGTGAAAAAAATAAAGAAACAATCCTTATAATTTATCCTGTCATGAAGTATTAATGAAAGCAAGAAAACTACTGGAAGTAAACTAAAAAGGCTTACTGCATCACACCAACGTGCACTAGTGTAGGTTCATTTCTCCTATTTGTACCAGGCAGGAAAACAGAACTGCAAAAAGTTAATAGCACACCAACGTGCACTGGTGCAGGGTGATTTCTCTTGCTTGGACCAGGTGGGGAAAACCAAATCAACCAAAATTGTAGGAAATGAATATTACACCAACATGCACTGGTGCAAGATTATTTCTCCTGCTTGGACCAGACAGGGAAAACCAAATCAATCAAAATTGCAGGAAATGAATAGCACACCAATGTGCATTGGTGTAGGATGATTTCTGCTGCTTGGATTAGGCCCGGAAAACCAAATCAAAATTAGATGTAGGAAAATAAATTATAACTACTTCACACTGAGGATCCACTTTCATTCAAATAGGAATTCATGTGTTGTACATTAAAACACACTTAGCAGTATAAACATGAATTACAAGAACATAAAATAGGGTAAATGTGCTAGGTTGGCTGGGCCCTAGCCAACCAGTGTGTTTCCCTTTTTAAATTGAAATGTTGCTCAGCACTTTATCAATACATAAACTTTTAAACAAAAATACGATTCATGAAAACATAAGGCGGAGCTCCTTTCTTATTAATTCATACAGGCAAATACATGCGTGATTACACAGTCTAGATGAGATTTTGGCGATAACAAAAATACAAGCTTGTTACTGCTTTCCTAGTTATATCTCTGTTCTATACAAACTTATCAGAACTGTCTCGTCCTATTTACATTTCACATTATATAGATCCTTGGCCGAAGGCCAAAAGGATCGTATAACTGATTACATAACTAATATGTAGAAATTAGCTTTCGGCCTTCAAAATTAGGCAATTTAACAAAACTGGTCGTTGCCAATGTCCAGCGATTCGTTCTTCATAAATCCAATCTCAGCTACCTTTAGATTTCTTTGTTGTCGTAGTTGAGGCTCGGCTGCCTGCAGATCTAACCTGTGGTCGTCGCTGAAGCGGCACAAAACAAGGCAGTGATCAAGGAGGTAAGGATCTGGTGCAAAGATTCACTGTGCTGGCACTGGTGTGAGATCCGATCTTGCACTAGGATCAGTAGTCATGGTAAGCACTTGACTATCAAACAACATTGGAGATATCGATAAGTTGCAAGAGTGATTATAAGAAAGAAATCACATAATAAATAATTAATTAATGCTAAGTTAAGTTAAAAATATGAAATATAAAGTTCATGCAAAATATGCCATCATTCTTGGACTAGTGCAGGATGAGGGTGTGTAAGAGAAGTAAAACAACAATAAATGGTGATGATTTAGGAAGGGAAAAATGGCCAAAAAGGAGAAAATTTGGGGGCTAACAATTCCGATTAGACCGAAGTTAATACCATATCATATCTAGATATCGACAATAAAAGGTTAATGGGAAATCATAAGTCAGAGATCAAAGGTACATGCATATCGAAAAGTCAGAGCAGAGGCCTTTATTAGCAATCGAAGTAATGGATCTGGGCCAAATCCTATGATACAAGTACAGAACCCGGAATAACAATTAAAATAGGTGAAAACCATTTCAAATTTGGATATTCAATGTAGGTAGAGATGCTGATAGGTGGAGGGTAGATCTGCATATCGGAGGTTAGGGATATTGAATAATCGGAAGTCGGAGATTTTAAACAGTGTCACAAAACAAAAATGACGATATAATATTCCTCCGATATATGCATTGTGTTTATTTGTGAACTTTGGATATATGTTATTTTAAGCCTTTCTATTGCATTCAATTGTTCGAAATTTGGATATTTGTTTATTATATAAAAATCCAATTTCATATGTACGAGAGTTTTGGTATTAGAGAACTCCAAAAGAGTTCCTTCGACGTCATAACTCTGAAACCTCCGATATGACTCTATTAGAAAAAGGTTTCTCTGACCAATAAACTACAACCATTTTATCAAAAGACACATCTTATTTATAAGCTAAATCCATTATTTGGAAAATAAAGCCACTAATAAATAATAATGAAGATCTTGGCCTTGGAGGCTATGTTTTATTCATTAATCTAAGATGTTTAAAAAAGCCAATTTACAAAGTTTATAATCAAAATTAGAAAAACTATAAAAATAATACAAATGTAAATAAAAAGAAAATTAGATGATGAAATAAAGTAATCACACTCAAAGCCTACATGAAATGAAAAAAGGTTCCCCATGCGTATTATTATAAAATAAAATGGGGGTGTTGTGTTTTCACTACAACAATGGCAAAACACTAGGGAGAAGCAGTTATCTCTGTCATAAAGATATAGAAATTATTTTAAAAATGGAGTTATAATTAGATAATTTGAAATTCTCAAATTCATATATCTTGACCATTTTCTCCTTATTACACATTCTCAAATAAACAGATATACCATTATCGCTCATGAACTTGTAAAAATTCTCCCCATGAATTCAATGTTTTAGTAAATTTATATATTGTACAACAATCGTCTTAGTTAGATATTAGTTTTTGAGTAAACAGGCTAATAAAAAAAAATAGAGTATTAATTTAACTTCCATACCATAGGCATGGCCACTGCTGCTAGTAGGCATTTATAGCCTCGACAAGGATGTCTTTCAACCCTTTTAGGTGCCAGTGTCGCATCTATTAGGAATAAATGCATAGTTGCAAAAGATAATCTTAAACTTATTTGAATGCCAATTGAAGATGACCATCCTGGCTTGGTAACCAAATAACGACAATGCCATTTACAAGATCTAACATGGCGAACAAGCTGACTCATGATGAGATCTCTTGTCCTTCAACCTTGCGGTCGAAAGCCATTACCTTGGCTTGGTGACCAAAACTGGTAATGTCACAATGGTATAACTTATGATTATGGTAGGTCAACTCATGATAAGACCTCCTATCCTTTAATTGACCATTTTCAATTTTATGTTTAACTATGGCTATTGTTAATCTCATAGAGATTACTTAATAGATGGGGTGGCATACTACCCCTTAAGAGCAAAGGATGACATAAAAAGATTTAAGGTAACTACTATTTACTTGACTAAACTTGCTCACCAAAAGAACCCACGACCTTAAGAAACAGTTGCTATATGTGTTTTTCTTTATTTTAAGGGGTTAAATATAGTTCATTAACAAATAACAAAAAGATTTAAGCTCAAAGAACAAAAATCAGGGACTCTATTTGGTTAAGAAAGTTTAAAATGAACATGAATGAAATCATCTTCATTGAAGTGGTCCTTGGAGATTAAGTTTCATTAATAAAAATTAGAGCATAAAAATGTCTCATCCAATGGTTATGTCAAGCTGAAAGGGATAGCATTACTCCATTTTATTGTGAAATGGAATGATAAGATAATCTAGCTAAGCCTAAAATGCTTATCAAATCAGAAAGAAAACACTCAATAGAATGAACTTTGAGATAGATCTTACAAGATAATATACATAATTAATATAAATGTTGATCTTATCTTATATGATGAGTTTTTAATAAAATTATTTAGTTTCAAAGCATAGTTATTGATTTAGAGTTATTGGTGTATGCTTTGATAGAGGTTTTGTTAATTTTGCAAATTTTTCTTAAAGAATAGTTTGTGAGTCATTAAAGATTAAGTTTTAAGAATAACACTGGCAGTCAAATTTAAAATACATGCAGAATTAGAAAAGGGAAAAATCCCTAATCCCATATGATGATTTTTCTTCCGAAATAGTTGTTGCTAGCAAAGTTGAATTTACAAAATCAAATCCATGGGAACCTGTGAGAAAAAAAAACAAATATAGAAAATAAATAATAATTAAAAGAGAAAATAAATTCAATAAAACTAAGAAGAGATGGAAATGAACACGTAAATGAGTACCTAGAAGAATTCAATCATAATTTTACCTTATGAATCGTCATCTTCTTTCATGTATTAATCAAAGTTCAAAACCATCTTCTTATTCAATTAAAACTATTACTAACCTACATCTAATCCTAATCTAAAAAGTACACTAAGACTAACTGAAATCATAATTTTAATGAAGCCATCCAAGCATTTTATTTTCTACATGAATGTGCATATCAAACATTAGTAGTAAAAGCATAAATCTACTTAAACCGAAAGATATAAAACAAAAAATGTTATATACAACTATTGTTAATGTATTTACAAGAAGTAATTTATTTACAATAACTCTCTCTTGTAGATTTTCTTCCAACTATATCTCGATGGGATCATAAAAATATGGATGAATATTAGTTAGAGATTGGAAGTGATCTCAAGAAGATGATAACAAGTCAAATTGTGAAAATATTCTCTTAAATGCAATGACCTGCATCAAATTATCAGTTTTATGTACATATGATGAAAGGTCACCAATGGTGTTAGATGGTTAGTCATGTTGTAATGGTACACACTTGAGTAAAAATATTTGAGAAGAAAAAGAAAATTGATATGAGATGAACATCAAACAAAATTGGAAGAGTAATGACTCTTGATGTTTAGAAAAAAGCTCTGAATTTCAATTTTATCTCTTATTGTTAATGTACCTCATATGTGTGAAATGCTGAACAATTTAACATACCAACATAGAATATCAAAGGGCTGAAAAATAAAATAAGAAAATTCTAACCAATTATTAATTATACTATAATTACAATTATTGTTATAACATAATTGAGACAGGTTTGAAAATATTTCTTTTCTACAAGACTTAGCCAAAATAAAGCAATTGGAATGGTTATCAGCATCATCTTGTACATAAGATAATAGATGAGGAATAGAAAGGTAATTTGATCATCATAAGAATCATAAATCGGGATGGAATCTTGAGCAATGAAATTTTTAAAATGATTAGAATATTGAAAATGAGAAATTGTTGGGATAATATTTGAACTAGAGTTTTCTCCATTTTTAAATGAGGTTTTACTTGGATTACAAGAATTTAATGAAGAAATAGATGAATCAATACACTCACTATCAACGTATTAATCATAAATGACTTCACAACTTTCTTTAAAATTTATAGGATTCCCATGAGACACATCAAAACAAGAAGAAGAATTGGGCACATTTTTCCCAAGATTGCAAGAATGATCATTAAATATTTCATTATCTTATCAAAAATTTAATGGAAATTCATTTGTATCAACCAATTTGATTTCTGAAATATTATAATTAGGAAATGAAATTCTATCAACAAAAATATGAAGATAAAGACTTTAATGAGAACTATAAACAATAAACCTGAATATTTCTCTATTTCCAGAATCCTCTGCATTCTCTCTATTAAATATTTCAGATTATTTATTTATTTATTTATTATTTTTTTTTTATCATGATTACCTGAAGATTATCGTTGGGATGCCTTGAACTTTGCAGTTGATCGGCGTGAAAAACATCATAAATTTCTATAGCAAGGTATGCTTTGTCTGATTCTTCAATTGGTTCTTGCATTTGTTGATCTGTCTATTGACTATCTGATTTCAAAACAACCAATTCCTATTGCAATCAATTGTCAAATTGTTCCAAGTTAGGTGATTGTGTTTCATTAACATGTGAAAGTGAATATGAATTATCATTACTATAAGAAGTAGGGATTAAATGGAGAAATCTATCATATATGGTTGCAACAACTTCATGATGATTAGCAAGTTCCTCGATATGAAATTTTTCAGTCATGTTAATGGAAATTGAAGACAATTCATTAAATCTTGGAATTATTTCATATGGGTTAGGAATGCAAGGGAAAGAAGTTAGCTTATCAAACCATCCTATTAATTGAAATTATAGAGGTAAATCATTAGGTTGAAATTGAGAACAAATTAATTTGAATCTATTAAAAAAGTTATCTCATGATTCACCTTAAAAATGACAAAGATTCTCCAATTGATCACATACCCTTTCAAAATCGTAATCATGAAAAGTATGTAAAATAATTACAAAAGTGTCCCAAGTGCGTACAGAAGCAACTAGTAAGGCTTTACACCAGTCTTTCGTTATTCCTGCCAAAGTAAGGCTAAACTATCCACACATGACACCTTCATCAAGATCATAATGATTACAATGTAAAATAAATTGATAAACATTTTCATAAGTAGAAGCATTATTCTCATTGTTAAACTTCTCCTTGGACAAGAGTTTAGCTACCTGAGGTGGAGTTGAATTAGATGGAGGTTAATTAAAGCAAATCCAAAGTGATCTCTTAAGAGGAGCCATTAAAATCAAATAAAACTTAAAAAACAAGATCTCTAAAGAAACCAAGAAGATGTTGACCATCCTTCCAGTGCCAAAAATGTTGATCGAAAAAAATGTCCACCGTCAACATTAGGGGAGCCCACCCGGTCAGGAACTTAGAGCGGGTCCTTTTTTGTTGAAGATCATAGTTCGTACTAGTTATGGGTCCAGTTACCTTGTCATCTAAGAAAAACCTAAAACCAATCTAATACTAATATAACCTAAACTAAGAGTTAATCTATTTACATCTATAATACATTGCCTTTATATTGATCTTTAAATATATGAATTTAAGGATAGATCAACACAAAGGTTTGATCGAATTGAGGTTGATCAAACCATAATTAAATGATATGATTGACTCTCTAATAGAGGACTTGATGCAAACTAAGATGTAAATGAAAAATTAATCTAAGCATGAAAAACCTATCTCGAAATACGATGGATATCCCTCTCCTAATCTAAGAGCAAGGTAACTAAAACAAGAGGAAGGAATTGATATAATTCATCATATGATTTTGTATTAATTAAATGAAGTAGTTCACATTAACTAATACAAGTGAAAGAAAAATAAGCCCGCAAATGAATAATAAATAGTTACCCGTCATCACACGAATACTTCAATGAATTAAGATTGATTTTGATCTCATTATACCCTACAAAGATAGCTTTAACAAAGTTTCAACAACAAAATTTCATTAACACAGCAACAGTGCATAATATCAAAGAAACATACGACTATTTAGAATAAAAATCAAAACCAATAATGAAACTTTAACAGTGAGATGATAATCCTAAGTTCTCGTAATACTACACAAGAACAAGAATAAATTAAAACCATGCCAAATTTTTATTACCATAATTCCGAGAGTAGCTATGACCCTTAATGAAAGTGCTTACAAATAGTGCAAAGTCCCTTTATAAAAGATCCATAACTCCTATACATTCTCTATAATAAAAATATTTGCACTCTACAATAGTGCAAAAGCACAAATCACATTATTACAAAGACCCCCCAATGTGTGATCCTGAACTCTATGCTCATCGAAGAGGTCATATATTATACCGCAGGGAACAATAGAGTACCCCTATATTATCTCAACTACAAAGTCCAATTAGAGAAATTAAATTTGGTGGTTTTGTTGTTGGTTGAATATGACTGGTTGTAGTTGAATAAATGTGGAGAAGATTGTTAATTTTGGAGTGCGTAGTTGTTTTTGGTTTGATTTTGATATGTTTCGACCACTTTTCCCATTTTGTGTTGAGTTGTGCCATTTGGAAGTTTCCTATGGAAGAGCTTGGTCTAATAGATCTTTTGAATCGGCTGCCAAGTGCCTTCACTTTTGGCCCTTTGGGTCTCTATTACAACAATTTTCCCATTTAAGAAATACATTGTGTCACATGGAAAAGAGTGCTTGGAAATCCTAGATCAAATTGTTACTTCATTGTTATCAACCTTAAGTTCATCCATGTTTCAGTCAAACAAAGATTATTTAGTTATATTATTAAACTTAACTAAAAATGGAATTGAAAACTAAACACAAAAACTTCCTGCGGAACCAATGAAAACAAACTTTTCAATTATTGTAATAGAAGCACCATATGAGGATGAAAAGTGGCAGATGCAGAGTGGTATCAGAGATGATCTTATCACAACATTCAAAATGAGACAACAAAAAGCATTTGCAATATGGGTAGCTCTGATATGGAGCAGATGCTAAATCACAATCAAATCTTTTTAATAACTGTATCAGATTCATAATATCAGAGGTTTTGATATCAGAGATTTTATATCAGAGTTTTGAAATAGTCGCAATAGGTCACACTTTGAAAACTTGCAATATAGTAAAGCTCTGATACAATGGACATGAAATTATAATGAAACATTTTAATAAATCCAATCGCATCCATACCCATATGAGAAATCGGAGATTGAGCCTTATCGAACGTTCCATTTTAGAAGTTGTGATATGGGAGCTATAGAGTCCAAAGATTGTCCTACCACGACATCCTTTTTGCCTAATGACCCTCTCTTTTCCTATATATTTACAACCTAAGTAAAGCCATATCTACCAGGTTTGATGAAGGTATGCAATAATATGTTTTCTTTTTCATATTTAACTGTATACCCTATTGTTTTGCTAAAGTTGCAATTGGCTACTGAATCAGTCTGTTTTCACAGCTAATCTAGGTTTTTGTAGCTGTCTCCATTGCTTGCAAGGTTCCGGAGTTCCAGGTCAGTAGCGAAGGGTGTGGATGGATAGAAGATGGCTTCCTTGTGGATCCCTTCCTATCCCCTCTAAACTACTTTCTAAGAGAAGCGTAGGAGATCACAGTCAAACTCCAAGTCAACCGTTGGATTAATGAAGAACAAAACCCGAGATCGGTTGAAACCTTATCATTTTTCTTTCAGAATAGAAAAATGAAGATTTAGCGATATAAATTTAGATAGGGTAGAGATATTAGGCTTGAATTATTCATATAGTTGTGCCAAGAGACCTGCTATAAAACTTATGGCCACACTGTGATTTGGGTGCACGGCGAATGATATAATTGTGAACAGTTTGTGATTTCCATGTGCATAGAATTGGTTTTTTTGTGCAAGCGTTGTGTTGATTGGAAGTTGTGAACTGCTATGTGCAGGGAACCTACAAATAGTGACAGGTTTTAATCAATTGCAATATGATTTCCTTTAATTCTTCAATTTCTCTATTTTGTGTGACAATGCAACATAATGATTTCACCAATGAGTTGTTATTTGCATAAGAACTTTCATTTGCTTTATACCTAGTTTAGTATGTTATTTAATTTGCTTTATACCTGGTGCAACATGGTCCTTTCATTTTCTTATTATCTAGCATAATTTAAGTGTGTTCAATTCATAATATAGATGTTGCTTGGGTTATTTTTTTTGAGCAAAAATTGAATAAGTAAAAGAGTGAGAAGTTCTCTCCTAAACAATTGATTTCAGACAATATTTCTTCATAACTAACAGAATAAGTTTCTTTTTTCACTTAGAGAATTAAAGTTGTAGCATAAATATTCAGGATAAAAAATCCCAAAACAATCTAATAAAAGTAGAACCACTCTCACATCATCTACAAACTAATTGGATAGAGATTAATTCCTAGGAAACTTTAGCAACATCCCTAAGAATTACGACACTAATATAATTGAAAAACGCCACCTCCATCTTAAGTTCAGATCTTAACAAATACATAACGACCTAATGAATAACTTCTAAGCACATATTGTGCACCTGTACTTCATCAGTCTACGTACCTTGGTTGACAATTTATGATTGACAATTCAAAGACATTGAGTTGACCAAACATTTTGGTGTCGTTGCCGAGGAAGTACAATTAGAAGTTAAAAAAAACCATCATTAATTTAAAACATGACATCTGTAGGGATAGAGACTCTAGGGGTATTTTCTTAGGACAAGGAAGAAGTTTAATTTCTACAAATCAACTCACTTCACCACGATTTTGAGATCCCACACCACCTGCTCAAACCTAAATTCCATTTAGAGGTCGACAAAGACTTCCTAAAGTCTCAAGATCAGAAATTTTATCCAGAACTTCACCTACTTCTTCTACTGAAGCTATAATTGAAGAAAATCCTACATCCCATCTACAGGAGTAATATTTCTATCCCCCATTGGTGAACAAATTCTGGGAGAAGAATTAGAAGTTCCTATTGAAGAAGAGGAATTGTAAACTTATTCTGAGCAACCATTGATAGAGGAACCAGAAAGATTACAGGAACACTATATTAGCTCTGAAGAATCTATCATGGCTAAAGAAGGGGATAGAGAAGTATACGATGTCCATGGTTAAGAAGATCGGATTGGAGGAAGAGGAGGAGGAAGAGGTAGAGGTACAGGAGGGGGTAGAGGCAGAGGAAATCAAGATCCTTCGGGATTCCCTATTCTTGATGAAGATACAACCCTCAGAAATGAAAAATATATCACCCTCAATTCTTCCTAATTTCCACGGCAAAAGAAAGGAAGATATGGAGACATTTCTCTTCGAATTTGAAGTATTATGCAGATCATATGACTATCTGCATGATGCTAAAAAGTTAAAATTGTTCCATGCCACATTAAAAGAATTAGCATTAAAATGGTTCATGATTCTAGGCGTGCATTCTATAACAAAATGGAGACAAATGAAAGAGGCTTTCTTAGGAAAATATAGAGATTATTGTATGCCTAGTAACCTTAAATATGAAGTCTTCAAAATGACACAAAAAGAAGATGAAAATCTTGAAGACTTGGTAAAAAGGTTTGTTTACAATGTTAAAAGAGCAAAAATGGATAACTTGGATGAAGAAACCTTAAAACATATTTTACTCAGAGTCGTTAAAGATGAATGGATTGATCTCCTTAACCTAACTGGAAAAGGAGATATTTCCCAAATACCATTTGCCCATATTTGTGACTTATGTATACATATCTCAAGGGGTAAAGCACGAGTTGGAAAGATTCCTAGAGACCCTCTCTTGTCAAGAATTAACATGTCTATAGATGGGACAATTAGTAGGGCAAAAATAGGAAATTTACTTGACACCTTCAAAACAGATATTTTAGGGAGCCTAAGTGAACAGATAGACACCCTTAAAATATAAAACAAGCAAAATTCTGAAAATGCTGCATTATCTATCTTTTGTTCCAAATGTCAGAATAAACATGCTCTAATGAGTGTCCCTTAGACTCAAAAGCCATAGAAGCTTGTGTCATATGTGCAGATAATCATGATATGAAGGAATGTCCATCCTTACTAGGTTTTAAGGCTGTATTCAATGATGAAGGAATCTCAAAACCAGTAGACCCTCTCTACTATATAGCCAAAAGACCATGGCAAAAACCCCAATGAAATCAGTCACAAGGATTTAGACCATAACAATTTTCCCAGTCTTCACAAAGTAATTGGAATTCAGCCTGGTGACATTGGGCTCTGCCACAGTCACAACCTTGGAATCAAGGATGGAAATTTTTTATGGAGCCTATGCTCAATATCAACAATACTCACCATCTTACCTTCCACCACAATTCTTACCCCCGTCTAATCAAATTCCTCAAGCTAATCAATTGCCACAAGTCCCAGATCAGAATCAAAGCCCCCAACTTTCCCTAACATTTCCACAAAAATCAAATCAACTACCCACTCAACTACTTCCAAATCCTAATAATAAAATACCACAACAACTAGTGTACAACATGGAGGGTTAGAACCCTCAAACTTATGGAATAACCCCATTAGACCTAAACAATGTCCAATTAAGGTCTGGAAGAGTATTACTAGGAAAACCTCTTGTTGCCATTCAAGAAACGAAATCTGATCTTCAAAAACACAAAAATCAATCAAAAGAAGGGGAGACTTCTCTCCCTCAAAAAGAAAATAAACAAACAGAAGAAATTCCAATAGATGCTCCTATCATAGAACAACCCTTGATATAAGTTAAACCACCTTTCCTAAAAAAATTTAAAATTGATGAATGAGTACAAAAAAAAATTATCTTGCCTAATTACAATATGATGGATGAATTGAGAAATGTTTGTATTAAGATTCCTTTATTACAAGCCATAAAAGAAATACCAATTTTTGCAAAACAATTAAGGAATTAGGTACACAACGATCAGGGAGAAGAAGAAAACATATAAAAATAATTTAGTTAGTCGAAAAAATTGCAAACATTATGATGGGAAAAATGACAATTCAAAAATATTTAGACCCATGAAGCCCCATTGTAAAAGTTCACATCAATGGAACTAAAATACCAAACACATTGATTGATCTTGGAGCAGCCATAAACATAATGAGCAAACAAGTTATGGAAACACTTGGCTTCTTAACCTTCAATACACACCAAAATTATTGCAATTGGTAGATAGATATGTTATTAAACTAGATGGTGTGTTAGAAGATGTTTGTTTATCTTTAGATTCTTGGGAATATCCTGTTGATTTCATGGTTTTAACACCCAAGAATAATCTAGGAGGACATCCATCAATCCTAGGAAGGCCTTGGTTGGCTATAGCTGATGCTTTTATCGACTGTAGATCAGGTGATATGTTTATCTCATATGGAAATTCTACAAATAAATTTACATTATTCCCCCCTACAAGAGCAACAATAGATACAAAAACTGAGGAATGGATAGAAGATGGAGAAGATATACAACCTATTTTGTCACTGAACAAGTGAAAGAGGAATACCAACTCTTAAATTTACTAGAAAATAATGAATCTTCCTTAGATTATGAGCATATTCGAAATGAATATCTCTCATCTAAACAAGTATCATTGTTGTCCATGGAAAAATTTGGGAATTCCTCGATAGAAATCTTTCTAGGAAAAACCTTGAAAGTCAATGAAAACTTGGAAGAAATGAAAAAGAAACAAGTGATAGAAATTTTATAGAAACATTCTTATGCTTTTGCATGGGAATACACTAACATGAGAGGGATTGATCCTAAAACTTGCATACATCATATCTACATTGAACAAAATGCAAGACCATTTAGACAACCTTAGCAAAGAATGAACCCAAATCTAAAAGAAACTGTTAAGGAAGAATTGAAAAAATTATTAAATGTAAATTTCATCTATCCAATATTTGACAGTCAGTGGGTTTCAACCCTAGTAATCGTTTGCATAATATCTCCCCCCTAGTGAGGGTGGGGGTATGCATTTGCATAATATCTCCCCACACCCCCACCCTCCCCTAATGAGGGTGGGTGTGAGAGGAGATATTATGCAAACGCATAGTATGCGTTTGCATAATATCTCCCCTCACCCCCACCCTCCTCTAGTGAGGGTGGGGGTGGGAGGAGATATTATGCAAACGCATACTATGCGTTTGCAGGAGGAGATATTATGCAAACGCATACTATGCGTTTGCATAATATCTCCCCGCACCCCCACCCTCACTAGTATGCGTTTGCACAATATCTCCCCCCACGATGCGTTTGCATAATATCTCCCACCAAGTATGTGTTTGCATAATATCTCCCCCAACCATGTGTTTGCATAATATCTCCCCCCACGATGCGTTTGCATAATATCTCCCCACACCCCCACCCTCACTAGTATGCGTTTGCATAATATCTCCCCGCACCCCCACCCTCACTAGTGAGGGTGAGGATGGGGGTGGGGGGAGATATTATGCAAACGCATAGTACCCTCACTAGTGAGGGTGGGGGTGGGGCGAGATATTATGGAAAACGCATAGTAGTGGGGGTGGAGGGAGATATTATGCAAACACATAGTACCCTCACTAGTGAGGGTGGGGGTGGGGCGAGATATTATGCAAATGCATAGTAGTGGGGGTGGCAGGAGATATTATCCAAACGCATAGGACCCTCACTAGTGAGGGTGGGGGTGGGGGGAAATGCATAGTATCTACCTCCACCCCCACCCTCAGAAATGCATAGTATCTCCCCCCACCCCCACCCTCATAGTATGCGTTTGCATAATATCTTCGCCACCCCCACCCTCATAGTATGTGTTTGCATAATATCTACCGCCACCCCCACCCTCATAGTGAGTATGCATTTGCATAATATCTCCTCCCATCCCCACCCTCATAATGAGGGAGGGTGGGGGTGGGGGGAGATATTATGCAAACGCATAGTACCCTCACTACGAGGGTGGGGGTGAGGGTAGATATTATGCAAACAAATAGTGGGGGGAGATATTATGCAAGCACATAGTATGTGTTTGCATAATATCTCCCCTCCACTATGCGTTTGCATAATATCTCCCCCCACCTAGTATGCGTTTGCATAATATCTCCCCCCACTATGTGTTTGCAAAATATCTCCCTTCACCCCCACCCTCATAGTGAGGGTACTATGCGTTTTCATAATATCCCCCCTCACCCCCACCCTCCCTCACTATGAGGGTTGGGGTGACGGGAGATATTATGCAAACGCATAGTATGTGGTGGGGGTAGGGGGAAATATTATGCAAACGCATAGTATGCGTTTGCATATTATCTCCCCCATCCCCCACCCTCATAGTGATGGAGGGTGGGGTGGGGGAGGTATATGCAAACGCATACTCATAGTGAGGGAGGGTGGAGATAGGGGGAGATATTATGCAAATGCATAGAGGGTGGGGGTGGGGGCAGATATTATGCAAATGCATACTGGGGTGGAGAGAGATATTATGCAAATGCATACTCATAGTGAGG
>APFE031455674.1:76586-86750 GCA_000404065.3 Pinus taeda
CCCCACCCTCCCTCACTATGAGGGTGGGGGCGGTGGGAGATATTATGCAAATGCATACTATCTCCTGGTTTTCCAATTTATTTGAATGATGTCCAGGTGAAAGTTACATTATATATTTTTGATACAGGTTCTGATTTTCTCTTAGGACAAGATTTTTTGAATGATCTATTGCCAGTCACTTTTGGTAAAGGCACAGTCACCTTCAGCACTTCTGAAGGTCCAGTCAGCTTGTCATCATCTAGTGATTATCAAGTAAAAGTACAGTCGACAGACCAAGACTTGTTCTATCACAGCCTCCAAGATCTGACCAAGATTAACAATATTGTCAAGAATGCAGAACTTCATGGTCCCAAAACCTTGGAGAAAATATCAGACAAGCTCTGGAAAGATTGCACTGCCTCTAGACCTGATGCATTATGGACCCGTGAAAATTATTTTGTGGCCCCTCCTTATAAAGAAAATTATGTTCCAAAGCCACAAAAAGCCAGTGCCAGTCATATGAGCCCCTCAGAGCAAGATTCATGTCGACAAGAGATAGCACAGTTATTAAAACAAAAATTGATAGAGCCTTGTAAAAGCCCTTAGGCTTGTCCTGCATTTTATGTGAATAAACATAGTGAGCAGAAAAGAGCTAAGAAGTGGCTCGTCATCAACTATAAAGCTCTGAATGATGCCTTGTTGCCAATCCGATATCCTTTAACCAGCAAAGAACTATTACTTGCCAAAATTGCTAATGCCAATGTTTTCAGCAAATTCGACTTAAAAAGTGGCTTTTGGCAGATAGGCATTCTTCTTGAAGATAGATACAAGACTACTTTTACTGTCCCTCATGGCCAATATCAATGGACTGTAATGCCTTTTGGTTTGAAAAATTCTCCATCAAAATTTCAGAAAAGAATGGAAGACATTTTTGGTGGGGAGGAGTACATAATAGTCTATATAGATGATTTGCTTGTTTTTAGCAGAGATGTAAATAGTCACAAAATGCTTTTAGAGAAGTTTTATGAACTGATTTATAAGCATGGTCTCGTTCTTTTAGATTCAGAAGAAAAATTTCAGATTGGTAAAGTCAGAATAGATTATTTGGGACTGCATATAGAACAAGGGCATGTAAATCTGCAACCTCATCTTTTAACACATTTGTTGAAATTTCCTGATGTTATTCTAGATATTAAAACATTGCAACGTTTCTTGGTTGCCTGAATTATGTAAGACAGTTTTATGAGAAACAAGCAGATGATACAAAAATCCTTCAGAAAAGATTAAAGAAGCAAGCAGCAGGATGGACAGAAGAGATGACCAATGCAGTCAGAAGCATTAAAAGAAAAATTACAGATTTTCCAAAGCTTAAGCTGCCAGATACTAATCTTCCATTTATTCCTGAGATAGATGCTTCAGATCATACTTGGGTGGCAGCATTGTTGCAGAAGCATGGAAGAAAAGAACTGGTATGTGCTTATTCCTCAGGTACATTTGATGATACTAAAAGAAAATATCCTTCTTCCCATAAGGAGATACTAGCTGTTAAAAGAGGAATAAAAAGGTTTCATTTGTTCCTAAAATGTGTCAAATTCTTAGTCAGAATAGATTTGAAACATATGAAAAGCATTTTGGCAAACAAAAGACTACTTGAGCAAGGAAGTACCAGGATATTGAGATGGGCATTATGGCTCGATGGTTTTGATTTTGATATAGTTTATAAATCCGATGCTAAAAATTATCTTGCTGATATGCTCACAAGGGAAGGTTCCCAAAAAAATCAAAGAAATCAAAATGTTCAAGGCATTGTGACAAGATGAAGCTTCAAGTTCAGTCCAGTCTAGAAGAGTCAGTCAAGTAATAGTTTGTAATCAATGTCATTACCATTTTTGTTGGGATTGTTTTGTAAAAAGGTTTGAGTCTTTACCGTTAAGTCTTAGGGAACTAGTTCTGCAGAAATGGTTTGATTCTAAAGATAGCATGAGGTCATATGCTAGAGAGTTACCATATAGAGAGAGACCTTGGAGAGTTTATTATACTTTGTCTAGAGAAGCAGAGCCTCCATATCTTGCATTAATCTAGAACACTAACTGGACATGGCATGATTACTTTACCATTCATCAGAAAGCCAAGATACATGGGTCTGTCAGAGTCATATTTTTTGCTGTAAATATAGATAGTGTTGTCAATTGGTGGAGTCCTTGGTTCAAAGTGTTTTTGGTCAAGTATATGCCAAGAGTCAATTGGATGTTGGAACATGATACTAAGTGTACTCTTATTACTCTAATGTGGGAATTGCATATATCTTCTCAGAATGATTATGTCATAGAGTTCACATTAGTTCATCAGGATTCAATGGTAGTCGCAAATGAAAGAGACCAATCTTTTAGTCTCTTTGTGAGTTTCCAAGGTAGGCTTTCTGTCGAGGAACAATACAGACCTCAAAATCTGTATTCATTCCCATTTTATTGTTGTTTCAGAACACATGATCCCCCATGGCTATATATTCCTAATGAAGTTTTTGCTCCTGAGTTAAATGTCTTAGCAAATTATTATCAAGAAAGGGATCCTCATAATCAACATGAAAATGAAGAAAGGACAAACAGTGACTGATTGAAAAAGATCACTCTAATGAAATCTTTGCAAATCACCTCTATTGATATGGAATAATTGGTTTTGGTTTCCGTGGATTTAGTCCAGTAAAAAATCTTCACCGTGTAAATACTTTTGTAAAAGAGCCAATGTCCTAGATTCCTTCCATTTTGTTGACAAGATATGTTTTCCGTATGTCAAGATTCGGTCCCCATATGGCCTAGCCTCTAAGGGACGAGATAACAAGTGGTTGTCCCCACTTGCCCGAATCTTTACTTTTAGTACATTTCTTTAGTCAGTTCTTGCTTTATGTACATCTCATTATTGTACTCCTACATTCGGACTATGATATCTTGCATGATAGTCTAGCCGAAAGGAGATTCCTTTTGTTTCTAATTTCCAGTAAAAGTTATGACTGGATAACCGGTTCTAAGGCTATATATATTGCTGAGCCTTGCATTGTAAAGATCATCCGAAAATTAATGAAGAATTGCTCTGAGCAAGTGTTGTGTGTTGTTATCTGAGTTACATTTTTATTTTTTGGTTTTGAGTATTTGAGTTCTATAACTCCCTGCTCTACATCTACAAGATTTATTCTTGATCTGCTTGCATCACAGAGTTAATAACTCATTCTCTTAATACTTGTGGTATCAGAGCCATCTGGTACTTTGTCCAAGCTATTTGATATTGTCTGGTTTTACCATTGAGTTGTATTTGTGTGACCTATTGTCCATGAGTCTAAGTTGGCGATAAGGCAATGGTAGTGAGCTATGAAGGCGAAGGACTGCCGTGTTTGCTTTCCTGGTGCACAAAGACTTTGTTTCTCCTTTGTTTAGGTGCTTACTTTTACTTAATTTCAATGGCTGGTTATATGAATGAGTTTACTCTTCAGAAACCCAAAGACAGAAAGATAGCTCATAAGAATAGATGGTCTTTTCTCAATAAATTCTTGAATAGAGCTCATAATGATGAAATCCTTTATGATGAGAAACTGCTGGTACAAGAATTTGAACCTCAGCCTAAGTGGACACTGCCAAAGATAGAAATTGATAAACTTTATAAGATTCCTATTTTCCAATCGTGCTACTCAACTTTCAGATTTACTTCTGTAAATATTCCTATTTCTACTGGTCATTCAATTTACTAGATTCCTTTGATCAAGAAAAATGACATAGAATGGGGATTAGAGAATGGTTATAAATATGTTCATATAGGAATGATTCAGTTCGGCATCAATCCTCTTGTCCGACCTCATTTGAATACTTCATGTTTGACTTGTGTATTAGATACCAGTATGAATAACTTTCATAATGCTTTGTTAAGAGGATTCCAGAGTCCTCTCAATAATGGCCCTATTTGGTCTTCTATCATTCCTCGCTATCAAGTTTCCTTAACTGATCCATATATCAATGAAGTCCTGAATGCCTATATAGAGTTTTATGGTTTTGATGTTGCTCCCCAATCTCAAATTGCTCAGCTGCATGCATCTATTTGCCTACAGTTTGTCTCTACTTCTATGCATGCACTCAATCCTAAGTTGAAAGACAGAGCTTTAAGAGAAGGAGTAATTGTTGGCCCTGGAAATACTGCTCCACTACAGATTGGCTTTTGTGAATGTACTTTACCTAATGAATGGAATAGTACTTATATTCCATTATCACATAAATACCCTTAGCTTAATAATCCAAAGATACCTCAACAATTGTCTTTAATTCAACATTCTGATGGTACATCTGGTTTGAAGCTTACTTCTCCTACACTTACTCACTCCATGTCTGTTGTCAATACATCTTCACTTTTAAGGGGTAGGGATCATCCTACATCCTCTTCCTACCTCTCTGTGCCTAGACACATGCCTGCTATCCCAAGAAGAATGACCCAAAGGTCCCAATCTCATAAATCTGTTGATTGCCAGTTTTGTGTTCCATCTACTTCCTCTCAGACTGAAGAACCTCATTCTCCTAAAAATGATTCTCAAATCTTCATTCCTGATGTTAAAAGCTTTTCTCTTCCAAGATCTCAATCGGACATGTCTACAAGAATAAGTGAGAGACATTTAGAACCAAGAAATACTAGGAGAACATTCAGTAGTGGAACAAATAAAGCAGACTTACAATGGTCATCTATAAAAGATATGTCTGATCTAGATCACACAGAATCAGCAAAGTTACACAACTATACAAACTATCAAATTATTTGTATGTTGCAAAATATTGATGATATAGCTAGAGATGTTTTAGAAGTCAAAGAGCATATTAAGAAATTGCATTCTGGCTACAATGAAATTTTGGGCACACAAAATGAACATACCCAATAATTGAATGATATTAATTCTAATATGGGTATTATTTCCAAATCAATTGGTCATTTAAGAGATGCTCTTCTGGCATCTACTTCTCCACATTATAGAGAAGATCTGTCAAGTTCTAAATTAACATTCACTTCTTTTGAACCTGAGTCCTCCCATAAAAGCATTCTTTTTAAGGGGGTAGAGAATATTGGCAAACTTCAGATTGAAAGAATTCAGAAAGGAGTAGATTTAGCCAAAGAGAAAACAGAATTAATGAGAAATCGGCTAAACAGATTCCCTTCTCTTGATAGTCTGAGATTACCAAAACAGTATGTTAGTCTCAAAAGTTTGATGGAAAATGGTCAACCATCTCCTCCAAAAGAAATACTAGCCATGTCTGGAGTAACTGCTGGTGAGCCTACCCAAGGTGAGTCAAGTTTTAAGAGAGATAGACATGAGCCTTATTTATTTTCACACAAAGGAAAGAAAGACCAAGAGGACACTACTGCTCATGAAGCTTCGGCTTCTAGTCTTTTTGGTAGATATTCCGAAATATTACAGACCACCTCCATACAGTTAGATAATCCCTCAGGAAAGGGATATGGTAATACTTTGCTAGTGAATATTGATTGCTTAAGTAGTGAAGAAGTGATTAATGTCCTACATAACATTCATGCTTGGGCATTACAAAGGAAAGCAAGTACTAAGGCAAGTTGGTCTGATATTGTTACCCAGATTGTTTGGTCTTTTACTGGTATTACAAAAATGTGCTGGGATAAATTGTCTAATAGAGATATGACACAGATTGTTGAAAACGAAAATGATCCCTTGAAAGCCTTTTTTGATGCATTAAAACATGAGTTTGTGGGATATGTGCCAGAAGACTTAGCTCATCATGCCCAGTTATTCTTGTCTCAGAAATTATGTGATATTGATTATCTACAAGAATATTTTTGAACTAAGAAAAAATTGCTTTATCAAGCTCATGACTTTCATAATTTTGCGTATTTGAGATATTACATAGCCTCTATGCCAGGAAAAATCCCAGATCTGATAAATCAGTACATAGAGACTAATAAGGTCAATATTGAAAATTCATCTTTTGCAACCATCCATCAGATGATAGTTTCTATACTCCAAAGAGAGTGTGCTGCTGAAAAGGCTAAAAAGAATTTTAAAAAGCAGATGCATTTCAGCACCAAGTTATGCAATACTTTTCCTAAAACATATAATTTTGGTTGCCATTCAAAATCCAAGAACAAAGCACTGAGGAAATCTAAGGCTACTTCTTCATGTAAGCCTGAGAAATATTTTCCTAAGAAAAAGAAATATTATCCTTCCAGGAAAACTTTCAACAAAAGGAGGGTAGTATTTAGGAAGAGATCAAGACCTTCAAAGAAAGTTACTTGCTTTATTTGTGGAAAAGAACGTCACTATGCAAATAATTGTAAAGAGAAGAAAGATAAGAAACAGATAAAAATTATGGATATTTTCTCTACAATTCATGATCTGAAAGAATGGGATCTTATATCTCATTCTGAAGGTGAATATTTTGAGGTTTCTAGTTCTTCTTCATCTGATACTGAAAACGATACTCCTGATAGAAGAAGAATCGATCTGGATGACAGTTCCTCTGATTCAGAAGAAACTTTTATTCCTGACATGAAGATGTTTTATAGTTCTTCTGACAACTTACAGATAAATATTGCAGCAGTCAAAGCTGAATTGGCTCAGCTTGATCCAGTCCAATTCACTGCAAGGAGAAGATTGGCAGAACAACTTGAAAGTCTAGAAAAACGACTACCTTCTGGGAAAAGGAATAAAGAAAAATTCTCAGATGAAGAGATCATAGAAAAGAATTTGATTCCCTATTCAAGCCTCTCCACATAAAAGAAAGTTCATCATTAGATTTAGGTATGGATAAAATCAGTTCTTTGAAGAACAAGATAGAACAATTAGAATCTTCAATTCATCATACTAGATCAGAGATGATTCAATTATCATCCAAAATCCAAATCCTTATCTCAAATTATGATGATTGTAATTCCAAATTATCCAGTTTGTTGCTTAAGAATGTTTCAGAAGAATTCCCTCAGAAGGATACCAGTATAGAAGTAGTCCAAGTAATGGGAATTGGAGATAGAGTGGTAATCCCTATAAAAATCAAATTGCCAAAAATAAAAGATTACACTCTAGATGCCCAAATTGATTCTGGAGCCATGAGTAGTTGTTGTAAGTATGGTGCAATTCCTTCCTATTATTGGCAGCCTACTAAATTGCAGTTTAGAGCCATTACAAAAGATTTGATGGAAATCAATCACATAGCTCCTAGTTTTCCAATTTATTTGAATGATGTCCAGGTGAAAGTTACATTATACAGTTTTGATACAGGTTCTGAATTTCTCCTCGGACAAGATTTTTTTAATGATCTATTTCCAGTCACTTTTGGTAAAGGCACAGTCGCCTTCAACACTTCTGAAGGTCCAGTCAGCTTGCCATCATCTAGTGATTATCAAGTAAAAGTACAGCCGACAGACCAAGATTTTGTCTATCACAGCCTCCAAGATCTAACCAAGATTAACAAGATTGTCAAGAATGTAGAACTTCATGGTCCCAAAACCTTGGAGAAAATATCAGACAAGCTTCGGAAAGATTGCACTGCCTCTAGACCTGATGCATTCTAGACCCATGAATAGTATTTTGTGGCCCTTCCTTATAAAGAAAATTATGTTCCAAAGTCGCAAAAAGCCAATGCCAATCATATGAGCCCCTTAGAGCAAGATTTATGTCGATAAGAGATATCACAGTTATTAAAACAGAAACTGATAGAGCCTTGTAAAAGCCCTTGGGCTTGTTGTTGAGTCCCAAACTTACATCTTCCCTACATACCTTTTTAGTCTTTTTCTCCAATTACCTGAACCTCCAAGCTATCAAATCATTGCATATTAGTTTAAAAATAACATATAAATGGTTTCCTAACTATGTCTTGTGACTGCTATTTGATTTAGATTTTTGCTCAGTCAGCTACGGAATCTTGTCACTTTCCGCAGCCTTTTTGTTAAAGTCTATGCTACAGGTGTCTACTGAAGAATCCGGCCACATGGGCAAGCTAAAAATGATGTGGACATGGAACGTGTCCCCTTAGTTCAGCTGAATCACTCACAGAAGACCGCGGTCAAAGCCAGTCAAACGGTGGTCAACACTAGGAGTTTTGCGGTGGCAGGACTCTGTTTTTCATCATGAGGAGGATTGCGTGGCAAGATCCTAAGATTTAGGAGGTGTGCTAACACCTGGGGACTGCCCGTGAACCGAATCCAACAAACTACCCTCGGATTTATTTCCCACGGCTACCATGCTGTTAGATTTCCGAATATGGTCTTTTACGTGTCTGTCTACCAGCGCATACCTTAGGAATTAGTTATGTATTTCCTGCTATAAATAAAGCATCTTCGTATGCGTATAGGCTAGCTGATGTATGTAATCTTGACTATTTTTACGAGCCATCAAACCGTGACTTAGTCTTTATTTTATGACTGTATTGCAATATATGAGAAGACACTGATTTTGAGTTCAAATCCGTGATTGGTTTCTGATTGGTCGAGGTTGCAGAGGGCCCCTGTACACCAAGGTCCTGTAGTTACTGTATAGCTTCACATTTTCTTCATTTATGCTCTTGATGCCATAGATTTTTTTTGTATATATTACATTGCTCATGGTATTTATGTTGTTTGTTGTCCATAACTTTTTTTATGCTTTCAATTGACTGTCAACTGATCAGTGTTTTCATTTCAGGTTCTAATAGAAATCCCGGGCAAGTGCATATAGCTTTTTGATGACTAATGACATGATGGAATTATCTTGTCCTTCTGCTGATTTGTTTTCTTAGTTCTAATTCCAGCACTGTTTATTTCTTTTAGTTTTGCTTTGTTCATTTACTTTTCTGCAAGATAGATATTAGACTATTCATATAATTTTTCAGTTACCTCCTATAGCCAGAGCGAGTCGAATGGTGAGGGATTGAGTGTGAATGTATAGTTTGATACTAGTTTATTTACTTTTGTAAGTTAGTCATTAGATTACTCATATCAGTCTCGGTTACCTCCTATAACCAGAGCGAGTTGAATGGTGAGGGATTGTAGGATGAATGTGTAGTTTGATCTTAGTTTTATTTTATGCAACTTATATATCAGATTACTCAATTTGTTTATGATTACCTCCTATAGCCAGAGCGAGTCGAATGATGAGGGGTCAAAAATGAGTTGATGTGATATGATTTAGTTTACCTTGCTTACAGTTTTTGAATTGCTTTGAGTTCAGCCTTTTCCTTTTTATACAGCAGCGAGGATACTGGGTTTCATAGTCACGAGTTCACTATTTTGTTTAATTAGAATCTAGGCACATCTTGATTTCATCATAGTAAGTTTGAAAACCTTTAGAACACTTTGAAGGTTGGAAATTATTTTAAAGGCCACCATTGCCTTGAATACTTTTATCCATACTTGATTATTAGAATTACCATCTCAAATTAGGGAATCAACAAGAAGATAAATCCAAAAACAAATCAAAAACTAAAAATGACAAAGAAATAAGAAAATGGTTATCCTGCATATATAGTGCACTTCACTTCAGCAGTTTACGACTCCCGGATTGACAATTTATATAGCAATTTATGACACACTAAATTGACCAAACATTTTGGCGTCGTTGCCGGGGAAGTGAAACTAGGTAGCCAATTTCTTAGAAAAAAACAAGAATATTTTAAGGAAGGTAAAAATTGATGATTTCTCAAAGTATGCTCTCCTCTTGCACCTAGTGTGACCTAGAGGATCAGAAAAGAGAGTTATTGATTTAGTAATTTCTTGAGTATGCTCCCTTCTTGCACCTAGAGTGATCTGGAAGATCAGAAATAGAATTATTAACCCGACTTGAAGAAAATAAAAATGACATGCATAGAGCAAGAGATTCTAGGGGAAGGTTTATAGCTAGGGCCAAGAGTTCGATTTTTACAACTCCATCTACTCCAAGGTATAGGCAAGATACAACTCCAACATCTCTAACTCATACTCCTAGCCTTAGGATCCATGGAATTCAAGAGGCAGTAGTTGAATTAGGAGACTCTTCCACACTATCCACCGAATCTGAGTTAGGGAAAAACCCTTTATTTACTTCTACAGGAAAACACATTGTAATCGAGGAAGTAGAATCACCTGAAGAAGAAGAGGGAGAAATTCCTCCTCGTTCGCCATTAGTAGAAGAACCAGAGGACTCTAAAATCTTTGAGGAAGCTATCATGACAGAGGAAG
>APFE031455679.1:0-86769 GCA_000404065.3 Pinus taeda
CCCTATGAGTGCCCCTTGGATCATTGAGGAACCCGTGTATGCCCCAAACCCTGGTTAGTGATGAAATACCCCACCTTAAGGGGGTAATCACTACTACATCATATACATTATGCTCTCATCTGCTAGAGCCCCGAGAAATTAAATAAAAGAAAAATAAAAGGCAAAAGGAAAATGAAGAAGGGTGGAAAAACAAAGGACGAGGTAACTCATATACCATAATTGTTCCATCCCACATTCATATACCCAAATATGTTGATATCACTCATATAGGGTTTGGTCATTGATTTGAGGCCTAGAGGAGGTTTGTCTCAATATTGAGACATGGGAGGGAAAGAAACATCTTTTGTGCTCTCATTTGGAGAAGTCTCTAGGTTTATCTTACACTAGGAGACCCATGAGACTACTACTTGTGCCCCAAAGCAACTTTGGAACACCACCTGATGTTTTGCTTGGAGATAAAGTTGCCACCCCCTTTGACCATCATTCATCAAGCCCTCTTCTTCGTCATGGCACTTGAGGACTTGATTAGGCCTTCCAACGACCCTCCTACACCATTGCTACATCATTTCAGCTTCATTTGGATGGCTTATCTTACACTTTATGAGCTATTTGTTGGGCTTGTCACCAAAGTGATGCTATTTTGCACATTAAAATATGTTTAGGGGCATCTTAGGCTAATTTGAACTCTTAGAGGCTCATATTAATAGAGTAGAACCTCATTTGTATCAAACATCATCATGAAACTTAGATTTCTCCCTCTTGAGAATTCCACACTTCCTCTTGGATGTCTATTGCAGATTCTTTGACACAGTTCGATATTTTCGGAGCTAAATCTTACTCTTCCTTAGAGCGGCTATCCTGATCTTGGATTGGATATATCTCTTGTTATCTTGTAAGTGTCTTTGTTGAATATTTTTCATGTAGTGACGTTTAACGTGGAAATTTTGCAACTACCTAGTTTTTTTGTGCCCTAATTATTGAATATCATTGTAAAAGTTGCTAGATTGCAAATTTGTGCATGCTACTCATTGATAGCAAGTAGTTGAATGTTCCTAGTGGATCAATTTTTTTTTCTTCCATGAAAGTTCATTGATCTTGGGTGGGTAAATGGTAAAGAGGGATAGCTAGGGCATGACAATTTAGTCTCCTTGAAGGCGAATTTTAGCCAAATTTCGATTCACATAGACTCCATAGCCCAAGGGTAAGGAATTGATCCAAGCAAATTTGGTGATCACCGTCATTTCTCTACTCTTTTTCACCTTTCAAAAATTTTTGGTCCCTTCCCTAGATGGCCAACAAGGGCCTCCTGCGAATTGCATTAGAGAGGATCTCTTGCAAAAACCACTTGGACAGGCTATTGCATTGGTGTTTCCTCTAGCTCTTGTCCAAATTTGAGGTAGCTCCCATGGTTGGACTGTGAGAAAACTAAAGCCCTAGTTGCATTCCTGAAAATCATTTGGAACGTCTTGGTGAGAGGTCTTCTTGAGGGTTATTGCACATAGTATTTAGTGGAATAAATCATTTGAAACCCTTCCTCTACACTAACTTGACCTAGTGAGCTCCTTGGAAGGTCTCATATTTCTCATGTGGTCCCATTCTAGGTCCTTCTCAAGAATAGCAAAAGCTTATATAAAGGCATATAATCATCTTACAAAGCTTCTTGAGAGATCCTTATCGTTCGTCTTTGGAGCCTTGACCTTAGGCATCCTTCTCATTATTGAATATCATTAACCCTAGGTCTAGGTATCTTCCTCATAGGTCTTTCTTAGAGAGCCATTAGCTTCTCTTGAAGCATTGAACCCTTATTTTGAGCCTCTTCTTTGAATGGGTCTTGGAAATCACATCATACCTTGTCATTAATCATATCATCATTGGTGATTTCCATAATACCATCAATGAAAGTCTGTAAAGAGTAGGGGAAACTTACTGAGGTTACAATGGGTCTTTCTCCCATTGTTTTCATTTGGTCAAGTAGTCGTCTGTTAGGTACCCCTCCTGGGACCCCTGCTAGATTGTGTGGCAACAGTCCCCATTGTGTTGAGTGCCTCCATGAGGTCAGGAAACTTTTGTTGAAGTTGGTCCCTGGTGAGCCACTTGCCTTGGCGCGGGAGTTGGTTGGCTTTGACAACTCGATATAGTTCAATCCTTTGTTGGAGAGTGTTCTTAATTTGTGTGTCCATGATCTAATTAGTCATGGCTTGTTCAATGCAATCTAGGTTATGCTCTGTTGGTGTCAATTTCTCAACAATGTCTGGTGTGTCTAACAATGGTAGAAAGTATGGCCAAAGGCAGTCCACATTGAATACTGGGTGCAGGCCAAGGAATGGAGGAATACTTAGCTCAAAATCATTGTCACCCACAATCGGTGATGGTGTAAGGATCGTATCGGAGTGGTCGAAGCTTTCGATGGGCTTCAAAAAGGTGTTCCTCTACAAATTCAACCAAACCTTGTCACCCACTTGAAGCTAATGTGCACCCTATCTTGATTAAGACATTTTTGTTCTTAACATTGGCTTTATCCAGAATATCATGAACCTACTAGCGGATGTGTTGAATGCATCAATAAACATGTGAAATTTTTTCTTGTGTAGTTGTAAGAGGCATTGCAACATCAATGGGGCACAATGGTTGAAATCCCAAGCCCACCTGAAAAGGGTTGTGACCAGTCGAGCTATGGAGAGCTCTATTATAGTTGTGTTGCACATAGGGAAGACTCTCATCCATGTTCGTGGATGCTTGGAATTGTACATGGATAATAGTGTGTGAATTATCATCTTCTTGACGACCTTTGTCTGGTCCAATGTTGCATGAAGCAGGGACGTTTTTTGGAAGCAAAGCAGTGGAAGTGTCATTTTCCAAAAATTTAGGAAGTGAAGCATCTCGAAAGCATCTACCATATACATATCTAAGTTGCACCAAGTGTTGAAATGCTTCAGAGTTTCTAAAATGGATACGTTTAGAAACGCCACCTCCCAAAATTGGAAACGTCGGTCGAAACGCCGGCTAAAACGTCATATATGTTTATATAGATATAGAAAAATTACAAATAAGTGAATAACACATTATCTTGCAAGAAAAAAGGGAATAAGACCCATACATGACAATTTAGAAGGAAAACCAAGTCTATATTAACTCTCATAGATGATTACATAATGGTAGAGTTTCAGTCAAGTTTTGGTCGAGTTTCGAAGTTTTGGGTACGGGTACATCTCGAAACGTCGGGTTCTTAGAAGTTTCGTGCAACATAGATACATATTATATATTTTTTTTCTTTATATTAAAAAAACATCCAAAATACCAAATTAGTTGTGGAAGATATGAAAATATCCATATTTCTACATAGATCAAGATAGTTATGGCATCCATTATACATCAATGACTAATTATTTGAACATCAAACATCTAGAATCTTAATTCTCCTCCTATCTAGTATTTGCCTCTACCTCGATTGTCTAGGGATATTAGTCAACATTGCCCAATTTTAATCAAACTACCTAATCCAAGCCTTAAACTATGGTAGAAAAAGATTAACATGCTTGATCAATGATTTTGACTTGATTGAAAGGTAATTTTTTGGTAAGGCCATGAGAAAGGAGTTTAACAATTAACACCACCAACACTAAGATACATATAGGGCTTGGTGCTCTTGATTAAATGCATGCCACAGTCCCATTGATCTTGAATTCCTGAAAACTATTAAGTGCGCTAAATTTTGAATAGGATATGAAATTATATATTCTCCATATGAAGTCTGATGAGGCTAGAACCACTCTAAAACATCCCGAGTCATTTCATGGTAATGTTAAAAATTTAAGTAAAAGTGAATGTCACTTTTACTTTAAGAATGAAACATTACCATAAGGGAGCATATAGGAAGCATCTAAGAAGCATCAAGGGAGCACCTTGGGATTGTTTAGGAAGCCCCAACCCAACATAAGTAAACAATTTTAAAAAAAATTGAAATCGGGCCCACACAGAACCATGTGTCTCCCTATGAACCCGCTCGCAATCCACACGGATTTGTTCCTAAACCTCCACAGATCCACAACATATCCTTTTATGAAACCAGAGATCAAGCCAGCATAGTTCTGAATTTCCATGAATTGCCTCAAAATAGCAGAATCGCGATCCCACCAGAGGATCTCCCAAGGATTTGTATAGGACACAATTTTGACCTTGGATCCTTAGGGGGGTGGAAGGATTGTGCAACACTAGTCTTCCCATCAGTCCGGGGACGGAATGACTTGGTGAGCTTAGATTCCAATAATGACCAGAGGCTTAACCAGAATGCACTCATGAACTTGCTATCCAGATATGATATAATGGTCCGCGGGATCCCAAAATGTACCCACACTCATTCAAAGAAGATTTTAGCAATTTCTTCTGTTGCGATACTCTTCTTGTAGGCATCCAATATATCCATCTTAGAAAATCTATCAACGACCACAAATACATAGTCATTACCATGCTTGGTAGAAAGAAGGCCAAACATATAGCCCATGGAGATGGATTCCCAAGGCTGGCTAGGATTAGGCAGAGTGTACATGCATTGTTTATTAATGGTTGGCATGGCGATTACATAGACAGTGTAGGATTTGATATATTTTCCAACATCCTGTTGGAGTTTTTTCCAATAAAAATACTTTTGCAATATTACCACTATTTTCTTCAAGCCAAAGTGTCTTGCAACCAGACTGTTGTGTGCCTTCCAAATCAACTTGGCACACTCACTTGAAGTAACACAAAGGTGCCGTAGGTAGGATAGCAGTGCATCTTGGAGGTGAATATTTGGTACTTGCTTGCCATCCATTAGCATCTGGTATGTGGCGGTGAATTCAGGATCATTTTTGTATAGTTGCAGCCATTCAGAAGTCTCGTTCCCACAAGAGTTGAGGACAGTGGTCAATGCCACAACAATGGGCCAACTGAGGCAATCTGCAATTTTATTGGTGTTTCCCTTCTTGTATTTACTGTTCAAAAGGAAGTGTTGCATATATGTGGACCATTTCTGATGGCAATCATTCTACAACTTCCCTTGTCTGCGTAAACTGGATAGGTTGATGATCTGTGTGGATGATCGTCTCCTTTGCTAGAATCTAATGTTTCCAGTGTCGGCAAGCCTGCATGATGGAATACATCTCCTTGTCGTAGGTGGGGTATTTCTGAATAGTATCAGAGAGTGTCTCACTATGATAGCACACCCGATGCCCTTACTGGGTGAGAATTAGACCAATAACATAGTCGGAGGCATCTGTCTCAATTTCAAATTGTTGTTGCAAATCTGGCAATGTGAGTATTGGCACAAAGAAAAGGTAGTGTTTTAGCTCAACAAATGTCTTCTGTTGTGAATCGAACCAAAAAGACTTTTCTTTCGCTCCACCCCTAGTAATCTAACTCAAAGGACAAGTGATATGAGAGAACCCCAACATGAATCTTCGATAGAAATTCGTAAGGCCCAAAAAGTTGCAAAGCTCTATTAGAGTTGTCGAAGATTTCTAATCCCGAATGACTTGGATCTTAGCAAGACCCACATACACACCTTGCTCATCAATTATGTACCCCAAATATTGGACATAGTTCATGCCAAAGGAGCATTTCTCCAAGTTGGCACATAGTTTTTTCTACTGGAGGGTTTGAAAGACTTGTCAAATATCTTGCAATTGCTCTTCCCAACTCTTGCTAAAGATGAGGATGTCGTCCAGATATACAACCACAAACGAGTTGGTGAAAGGTCGCAAGATGTCATCCATCAACCTCATAAAATTTGTAGGGGCATTTGTCAACCCGAAGGGCATTACCAACCAGTCTTCCATACATCTATGGGTTCTATTAAAACTTGGTGATATTCAAACTTCAAATGAATCTTGCTGAAGTACTTGGCCCCCTTGAGCTAGCCAATAAGGTCATCAATTAGTGGGATCGGGTATCTGTTCCTAATAGTGATTTTATTCAATGCCCAATAATCAATGCAGAGTCTCTAGGTGCCATATTTTTTCTATATGAGTACAATTGGGCTCCCACAAGATAAGGAAATTAGTCATATGTGCCCCTTTTGCAGCAACACCTTGAGTTTCCGCTTGATTTCCTCATTTTCCACAAGAAAGTGGTGGTATATTGGCCCATTGGGTAGAGGTGATTTGGGAGTCAAATCGATTGAATGCTTAACCTGTGCACAGGTACCCCTGTGGGTGAGAAGAAGATGTCCCTATACTCTTCCACGACCTTATCAATTTGCTTTTGTTGCGCAAAGGGACCCTTTCTGGGGGCCATGGATGTGGCCACGATCTTCCCCCTTCTTTGAGAGAAAATCAGAAATAAAACAAATTTCTCGATCTGGATGATGATCTTACTACATTGCTTAGTAGAGATCAAAGAATGGTAGTATACGGGGCTACCTCCATAATCTTGTATAGCTTTTTTCCCAAAGTACGAGGTGTGGACTCATATACAACATGATGCTTCCACAAGTATGTTTGGCCTAATAAAGCATCACAAACTTCAAGGGGAGAAACATCACACAATACCTCATCCATGAATGGCTTGATGTTGTAGGGCAGGCAACAATGTTGGTTGATGCAGAGCTCTCGCCCCTAGTGGAGCCACCCGATGATGTACGACTACGGGTGTCTTGTGGTTGACAGGCCAAATAGCTTAACAACCTCTACTAAGATGAGGTTCTTTTCGCTGCCACAGTTGACAATAAACTGTAGCGGAGAACCCTTCACCCACATTTTGAGTGGACAAGATGCTCCCCCTCCTATGGATCTTCGAGCTCAATCTTCTAGACCTTAGTGGTGGAAATGGTGGTACTAGGTCCTGCATCAATAATCTGTTTCTCCTTGTCAGGTTCTAGCTTAGATTTGGAACATGCATCTTACTCTAAAGCTTTTAGCTCGGCCACCAATGACTACTTGGCACGACACTTATTTATGTTGTGGGTGGGGCTCTTGTGGAACTTACACCAATTTCCTATGTCCTTTCTCTTCATGGTGATATTATTTTCTTGTGGCCTCGATGGGTTGTCCTAGGACACTCCACCTTGGCTCTATCCTTTGTTTTGAAGTTTGGAGATGTCTTTCCCCTGCTCTAGATTCACAGATTTCTAGGAACTCCATTTATGCCTAGTTGTATATGTGTAGATAGCCACGGTACTTGAGAACCAAATGTCGCTCAGAATCCTTAATACCCAACTCCACGCATAGCGTATGAAAGACATTCGTGAACTCTTGTACGTCTTAGTCCCTTTCCTGCCATAGTGTGGTCCATTTTATGTACTTACCTTCATAGCTACCAAAAGGTTAATACTATTCTTTGATGGCATCTCAAAAACAATTCCAAAAGGGTCCACCTGAAAGTAGTGAGAGTTCCTCGTCCCTCTGGTCACAGTAAGTTTCCCACTAGTCCTTCACATGGGGGATGGCTTTAGCCTTTGAGAAGTGCAAAAGTAATCTTTTCCCTATTGGAAAAATTATGGACAGAAAAATATTCTTCCATCAGATTTAACCATATATCTAGAGCATATGCATCTATCTGGCCTTCAAATATAGGAATGTCAAAGTTAACTACCTTAAATGGGGTGGCACCTCCAAAGTGACTGCTGGATGAAGATGCTTCCCCTGTTGATACCCGCGAAGGATCTTAGAAAATTATCCATCATATCATTCCTTTGTTGCTCGAAGGCCACTTCAAGCAACAATTTTAAAGGATATCCTGCTCAAGGTTACTTGGGAGCGGGAGCAGGGAGATATATTTTCAAAAGCTCCCAGGTCGGGAGCGAAACAAAAACAATTTTTTATCTAATATATATTTTTATATATATTGATGCATATATGTCAACAAAAGCATGTAGAACAATGAATGAATTAAATATAAAAAAGCATAAAAACATGGATTAAACCATATAACAACAATCATCTAGAAGTTATAATCTTCATCAACCACATTCGCAAGTTACAAGTTCTCATTTATATAGCATGTAAAGGTGCACATAACCAAAATAACATCAAGTGCAATCCATCTCTAAACCAAAAATACATAAGCCAATAGGCTCTAGATGGCCTCTAGGATCCAAAAAATCATGCTACAACAAATAGCTACATATCATCAAAATCATTTCCTATCTTGGGATCTTTTTCATTAATATCACTCTCTAAGCAATTAACATAAGATAGAAAAAATGTAGCATGTCAAGTCAAGATTTTGTTTGAGTGATGGGTACATTTTAATAGGGTCATGGCAGAGGAGTTCGACAACCAATGTCACTAACATCAAGGTACATAGAGGGCTTGGTGCTCTTCATTAAATACGAGTCCCATACCCTAATACATGACAAAATCCAATGGAAACATACAATCCCCTCAATCCTGAAATCCTGAAAAACTGTAAGTCTGCTGGATTTTGAGTGAGATCTAATTTCTACTTTCTCCATATGAAATCCAATGAGGTCAAAACCACTCTCAAACATCCTAAGTCATTTCATGGTAATGTTAAAAATTTAAGTAAAATGATTAAAAATGAAAGATAAAGAGAATGTCACTTTTAGTTATTCTTAAATATTACCATGAATTGCATATCAATACTAGGGACATAAGCTTGAATATGACACTACCCTACTCAAAAACTCTTGTTTCTTTGAAAAAAATTGAATTTGGAACATCTTTGTGACAAAATTTTTGAAAAAATCCAGGGAGCGAATTTTTTTTACTAGAGAGCGCTCCCGAAATTTGCTCCCACAGGGGAGCGAATTTTGGGAGCGTGCTCCTGGGTCGCTTTCAATTTGCTCCCACTCAGAGCACACCATGGGAGAGATTTGTAGGGGGAACCACTCCCCCGCAACCTCGATCCTGCTCCCTTGTCTTTCTTTTCTTTCACCATGGGAGGTCATCATGGTCAGCGAGGATGGTATTCCAAGGTTCAACCAATGCAAGTCCCAATTCCTTATACCTCAACCTCGTTGGGGACACACATAGAAAAATAGAGAAAGAGAAGATCGCTCTAATATCATTGATCCAGATTTATGAAGGAACGAAATGAAATACAGAATTAAACAAAACATAGAGATACAACAAAACAAAACTTCAATTAATAAATAGCAACTGCTGGAAACCGTTTACATGCAGAAAGAAAAAAAACTAGCTTGAGCGATGGTAGCTTATCTATGAGAAAAGATGTGAGGGCTACATGCCTTCTAGATTGTGTTACAATGAGGTTCAAAGGTCTTTTTATCATGAAGAAACATTGAGAAACCCTAACATCCAAAAACCTAATCCTAGGAGATGAAGAGTGTAGAGCCTCTAACCTACACCTCATCATCTACTATTATCTACTGTTTTTCATCACCTATCTCTCTCTTTCACCTCATTTTCCATGTAAAACCACCCAAGATCATTACATTAGATGTTATTAAGCATGATCAAGTGAGCTTTGCTAATGTGTGACTGTTTTGTTTAGATTTTGACATATTTACAGGCATTCCGCAGCCCTCTGCCGATTCTGCAGCCATCTGTTGATTCCGCAGCTATCTGGTGATTCCGCAGCCTTTTTGTTAATCTCAAGTTTCCACGTGCCATTTTTCCAAATGAGCCACATGGGCACTTAGGAATCAAGGTGCTCGAGGTTCCTGTGTTATTGGTTCAGCCATCCACGTCATCTGCACCTCCGGTCAACAAGGGGAAAGTTACGGTCAACAAAGGCAGCTTAACGATGATGCGTAAGCTGTTGGGTCACGTCAGCTCAAACGGTGACTTGTCCATGTTACGCAGGTTGTGGGAGACATAATCCAACTATGGATTCAATGCCCATAACGACCAGAACCTCCAGCTATCCACGCAGGCTTATGACGTGTTAATTAAACCTTTATTACGCATGACAGTCAGTTATTTTTCAGTTTTAGCTGTACGTGTTAGGCTATCTTTCAGATGCCTATAAAAACTTGCGTCTGTGTACGCTTATTTAACTTTTTATTGCTGTGTTTTATGAACTTGTTATAATTTTAGTGCATTTCCAGACTTTGTTTTAATAGTGTTGTTCTAGCACTCTTGACTGTGATTTTCTGCATATGGAGTAATAGAAGCAGTGCTGTTCTGAAGTTTTCAATACCTTGAGTCTTCTTTGGGTTATGTGAATGGAGGGCCCCTGTTCATGTTAGCCTTGTACAGTATTTTATGTTCAGCATTTCCTTATTTTCATTCAACATTTCTTTTTCTTGATACATGTACAACATAATTCACTTGCATATTATTTCATTTCCAGCCTTTACTTTAAGCTGATCAACATTGTTCTTTTGCAGGTTTTTAACCCGAGATTGCTTGTGTTATGCATTTGCTTTATGTCTAGTGGTAGTTTCAGTTGGCAGATTCATAGTTGCTGCCTTTACTTTATTTTCATAGCTGATTTTTAGCTTTATTTCTCAAATCTGCCTGCTAACATATGAATGGACTCTTTATTATAAATTGTTTATCTTTTTGAGATCAGAATACTAATAACTTGCAGCTGACTTTGGGTACTTTCTAGACTACTCTTTCACTACTTTCTAATCGTGTCTTACACAGTACTATGTGTTAGAGGCAGAGAGTTAGAAAGAGCAAAACATTATAAGTCTTTAAAGTAGATTTTTTCTCATTTTTATCATTTCTTAGACTTATCTTTAGCTACTTCATAATCGTGTCTTACACAGTACTATGTGTTAGAGGCAGAGAGTTAGGAAGAGATAAACATTATCATTGGTCTTTTAAGTGATTTTCTTACCTTTTATTTGCAGCAGCATGAATGGTGCCTAATGCCATTAGAAAGTGGTTCTTTGCTTTCAGTTCATTTTAATTCATTTATTTCCTTCAAGTTTTTCCTTTTCAGCAAGTAGTTAGAAACCACTAATCACACACCTTCACTCATCTAGAATTCACCTTACACACACCATCTTAGGAAGATAAATTAACCACAAACAACACCCCAAACGACAAAAAGCTCTAAGAGGTTGCTTAAGTACATATAGTACACCTTCACTTCATTAGCTTACGAGCCCCGGGTTGACAATTAATGACATCAATTTAGGAACACTAAATTGACTAAACAATATGTTGACCCAGGCATACCTAGAGTCACAACAATTATCAACAAAATTTCAATTCCAAACACTGTAATTGACTTAGGAGCTGCAATAAATATTATGACATTGGACACAATGAAAATTTTACAGCTAACAAATATACAGTCAACACTGATTGTTTTGGAATTAGTAGATCGCTCAAAAGTCATACTTGAAGGGATACTGGAAGATATAATTTTTTCACTAGAATCTTGGGAGTATCCAGTTGACTCCTTAGTACTCCAGCCAAAATCAAACTTAGGAAGACACCCACTCATACTTGGCAGACGATGGTTGGCAACTGCTGATGCATTCATTGGGTGTAGATCGGGTAACATGATTATTTCTAGAGGCACAAAGAGAAAGCAACTTACCTTGTGCCCATCAGCCCAAGCTCCAACAGTAACACAAAACCTATGGCTTAATGATCAATGCAATGATAAGGAAGAAATATACATTGTTTTAAGCATCAATCAAATGTATGATTTCAGGGAGAACAATAATGAAGACTTAGTGGAAATGTTTCAGAGGAGTTGAGAAATGAACAATACACTGTTGCAGATCAAATATTGGCACAAAGCTTTCAGGAAACTTGTACCATGTATTCTCTGAAAACATTATTTGTAGATATATTTCCAATCAACTCCATTACAAACACACAAAGCAAGATTGTAGAAATCAGCCCAGGAAAAACAGTGAACATTGGGGCATTTCTAGAAATATCTTAAGAACAGAAATTGCTTGAATTGCTGACCAAATACCGAAAGGCATTTTCTTGGGATTACATTGACATGCAGGGAATTCGCCCAAAAACTTGCACTCACCATATTTAACAGACACTAGTATTTGACCAGGGAGGCAACCACAGAGAAGGGTGAATCCCATGCTTAAAGAGATTGTAAGAGACGATCTGCAAAAGCTACTGAAAGTCAATTTCATTTACCCCATCTCAAACAGCCAGTGGGTATCTCCGCTAGTGATAGTCCCCAAGAAAAATGGTAAGTGGCGAGCTTGTGTTGACTACAGAGAACTAAACAAAGCCACCCTTAAAGACTATTTTCCATTGCCATTTATTGATCAAGTTTTGGATACATTGGCTGGAAAAATATCACTTTCCTTCATGGATGGTTTTAGCGGTTACAGTCAGATTGGCATAGCCTTAGAAGACCAAGACAAAACAACATTTACCTATCCCTGGGGCACATATGCTTACAATGTTCTACCATTTGGCTTGTGCAATGCTCCAACAACATTTCAGAGAGCAGTATTAGCAATTTTTGTTGATCTGGCCCATGAGCGTGTTGAAGTGCACATGGATGATTTTTCAGTATATGGTGATTCTTTTGACCATTCTTTGCAAAATATTGAGAAAGTATTGAAACAATGCATTGAAACCAACTTGGCTTTAAGCAATGAAAAATGTTATATGATGTTGAATGAGGGAATAATCTTAGGACATCATGTTTCTTTTGAGGGAATCAAGGTAGATCAAACCAAAATTCAAATTATTGTCAAATTGCCAATTCCAACAAATCAAAAAGATGTAAGAAGCTTTCTTGGTTATGCAAGCTATTATAGGATATTTGAAAACTTTAGTAAGATAGCTTTGCCTTTGTTTAAGCTTCTTGCAAAAGATGTATCTTTCAATTGGAATGGTAGTTGTCAAACTGCGTTTGAGAAACTCAAAGAAAAATTATCCACTGCTCTAGTTTTGAGGGGACCCAATTAGACTTTACCTTTTCACATCTCAACTGATGTATCCTACACAACAGTAGGGGCTTCATTAGGGCAGAAAGAAGATACTTTAACTTATGTCATTTACTTTATTAGTAAAAAATTGACTCCTGTTGAACTCAACTACACAGTAACTGAAAAGGAAATGCTTGCAATCATACATGCGGTGAACAAATCTTGTCACTACATAATTGGGTATGAAGTCCTTGTTCACACTAACCACTCCGCCATTAGATACTTAATGAACAAACCTATTACTAATGGAAGGATCACCAGACGGTTACTCTTATTGCAGGAATTTAATCTCACCGTGCTGGATAGACTAGGGAATGAGAACTAGGTAGCAGATTACTTTTCTAGACTACAAAATCCAGGTGAAGTTGTTCCAGTTGAAAATTCATTTCCCGATGAACACTTGTTTGCAATTTTAGTGTTAACCCCATGGTATGTTGATTTAGCTAATTACTTGATCACAGGGGAAAGTACCTCCATCTTTCAGCTCAAAGGAGAAGAAAAGACTCATCAAGCAAAGTGCAAGATATTCATGGGTTAATGGCGATTTGTTTTATATTGGTTATGATATGATTATTAGAAGATGTATTAGAAAGGATGAAATTATTGACATACTAAAATCATGCCATGATCAACCTTGTGGTGGCCATTTTACAGCAGAGGACATCACACAAAATTCTTAGCTTTGGCTACTAGTGGCCATCAATTTTCAAAGATTCAAAGAAGTATATGAGAAGTTGCAACAACTGCCAACGCATGGGTAGACCAAGCACCTCCAATGAGATGCCACTATAGCCACAAGTACATCTAGAGCCATTTAAAAAATGGGCTCTACACTTTGTTGGACCCATTAATCCACCATCCAAAGGTAAGAAGTACATCCTTGTATGTACCGATTATGTGACTAAATGGGCTAAAGCAAAAGCACTTGTAAGGGGAACTGAACAAACAATAGTCAACTTCCTTTTTGAATAAATTTATGTTAGATATGGAGTGCCGAGAGAAATAGTAGCAGACTAAGGGACACAATTCACATCTAGATTGGTTCAAGACATCACTGAAAAGTATAAAATCAAGCATAGCAGGAGCACACCCTACATCCACAAGCCAATGGCCAAGTGGAATCTACAAACAAGACTCTTGAAGGAATTATGACTAAAACAGTGGCCATGAATAGAAAAGATTGGGTAGCTAAGCTCAATGAGGCACTCTAGGCTTATAAAATCACATGGAAAAACACAACAGAGTTTACATCTTATCAGCTAGTGTATGGCGAAGAAGTCATGCTGCCAATAAAATTTCAAATACATACTTACAAATTGGTTGCAGACTTAGGAATATACCTCTCTAAAGCATAACAAGAAAGAATCATGCAATTGAATCAGTTGGACAAGATGAGACAACAAGCAGTGGAAAGGACAACAATGATACACCAACAAAGGAGACAGTGGCATGATAAGTTAATCAAGAAGAAAGAGTTTCAAGTTGGTGACTGGGCATTACTCTTTGACTCAAAATTCAAAGACTACAAAGCCAAATTTACAACCCATTGGATGGGCCCCTATGAAATCATTGAAGTCTTTGAGAATGGATTAGTCAAACTTACTACAATTGATCAAGGACGAACATTTCTAGTAAATGGACACAGGCTGAAGATTTATTAGAAGCCTGTCAGGAAAGAAGATTTCATGAAGACAGTGACACAACAAAATGACGTTCGGATAGTACATCAGTTTGCTGTAATATCTATGCCTTAAGTTATCTTTCTACTTTAGAATTAAAAATAAATAAAATAACAGCTTAGATGTGAAAAACCAGACTTTGGCACACTCTAAACATGAATTCTTACAGGAAAACCAAGAAATTGGCCAGTAAGAATTCATTCTTTTTCATTAGTATTTCTAAATAAAATTCTCTGTTATAAACATTTCACAGTAATGAATTGAGGACAAGTCATATAATCAGCATGGGAGGAGAAAAGTTTGAACCTTTTCATACTTTTTCATCTCCTTATTTTCAGAATTTTATTACAATAGAGGAAGGAATTTGTTTTACTTTCATTTTTCAGTAGACTTGTCAACATAGTATTATTTTTCACTTGTCAAGAAGAACACATCAGCAAAGTGACCTGTTATATGCAAATTTTCCAGATGGGACCTGGTAAGAAGAAGAAGACTGCACTTAAGAGAGAAAAGCACTGCATCATCACATTCTGCTATGCCTGAACACATCAAACAAGTCAAATAGAGTTAGCTTTCAAGTAAAGAAGTATCTGAACGTTGTGAGAATTTTAATTTTAATACTTTAATTTCTTTTATTAATTCCAATTTTTAAATAGTGGTTCATGATGTTTATTGATTTTAGTTTCTATTATCTAGCCTATTCTATATCATACATACTCATTTTTTCGTCCTGTGGGATTTATTTGTATTCTTAAAATCTAGGTATCATAACTTATATAACATATTTTCCATTATGTACATAAATCCTTAAACCTGATCCTTAAAGCCTATACTCTTATCATGTACATATCATTCCACTTCAACCACTTCAATCTATCAATCATATGTACAAACAGATCCACTAAAACAAGCATATTCAAGATCTAATTAAACAGTCAAAAGCCACAGATCAGAAGCTACAGATCAGACTTTTTGAGGTACAGGTCTAGGTCCAATGATTTGTATAGTTATGAAGTTATATAATTTTTATTTTTATTTTTATTTATTTATTTTTTGTTATGGTTTTTAACCTTAAAAAAAAACATAGTACATATGTTATGATGACATATAATTGAAAAGGGTAGTGTAGTAAGATTATGACAAAATTTCATCATAATAGAGATCAACGACTAGTTAGAGGGAACCTTAATGATTCATAGGAAGAGACCATAATGATCCGTAGCCCTCACGATCTTAGCCAAGGTTTATACCGTATCATCATACTCAATTTCATCATTTGAATCAAACATGACTGCTGCTCATAGCTATCAGGCCTATTATTAAGAAATCGTTGTGTAAGGAACCAAAGGCTCATCATTAAATTAAACGTCATGGGAAGGAACCAAGGGTTAATTACATAATTTGATCCAGGTGGATGTTGGTGGCTACCCACCTATCCCACTTGTACCCCCACAACTTTAGCAGTTTTTTCGGGTCCTGAACTTTCGAAGCTGTTTTGAGACCCTAAACGACGTTTTTTGGGGAAATTTGGGAGCAACATAGGGCCATGGACTAATTATTCACTTCCAATAGTTGTAGTGCTCGGATAGATCTTTCTAACGAGCTATTGTACACGTCAAACGAAGATCAGGTGCCAAAGTTATGACCCCGGGAAGTTGATGTACCAACTTACCCAAAACGGGGCCCACAATTTGGCGTTTCATCTTCTAGGGTTAGGTTTTGGGATGTTAAGGGTTTTCCATTGTTTCTCAACAACAAATAGGCCTTCAAACTCTCATTGTAACATAGTTCAGAGGCATGTAGCCACCACATCTCTTCTCAGAGATAAGCTACCATTGCCCTAGCTAGTTTATTTCCATTTCTGTTTGTAAGTATATTTCAGTATTTTACATTAATGAAAGGAAGTATTATTTCTGTTGCTTATCTGTGTTGATGGTTATCTCTATAATTTGTTTTGTTCTTGTTTAAATCTGGATCAGTGGTATTAGAGTGGTCTGTTTTTTCTTTGTTTTTCTTTGCATGTCCCCAACGAGGTCGGGATATAAGGAGTTAGGGCTCGAACTGGTCGAACCTTTGCAAGACCAACCTCGCAAATCCCGATGGCCTCCCATGGTGGATGAAAAGAAAGACGAGGGGGTGGGAGATCCTATCAAAATCTTGCTCGAAGAAGCCCTCGAGTGACAAAGGAACATGATGATGGACAACTTTACCCAGATCTTCAGTGGCTACCCAGGGACGACGCATCGGCTTCCAACAACTACTCTAGAAACGCCACGTTGTCTAAGGTACAAGTTAATTTTGAAATCCCCATCTTCGAGGGTCAAATAGACACAAATGTCATAGATAAATGGTTAAATCTGCTAGATGGGTATTTTTTTGTTCATGAGTTTTCGCTCTTCTCACAGCAGCCCCCCACGTCAAGGACTGGTGGGATACCTACTGCGAGCAGAAGGATGAAAGCATAGGCTCACTATTTTCATCCACACCCACTTGGAATTCATTCCAGGATGCCATCAAGGAGCAGTACTACCCTGTCAAAAGCTATGAGGACAAATACATAAAGTGGACCATGCTACGGCAGGGACGGGACCAAGATGTGCCAGAGTTCACAAACATTTTTCATACCCTTCATACACAGTTGGGTATCAAGGAATCTGAGCTACATTTGGTACTCAAATACCGTGGCTGCCTACATAGGTGCATCTAGGAAGAGATGGAGTTCTTGAACATCTCCTCTCTCGGCACAGCGTACCGATATGTTGTCAAAATCGAGCAAAAGTTCAAACAGAAGAAGAGAGACTTTGGATCTACGAATCCGAAGACCAAAGGACAAAGCCAAGGTGGGGTGACCCAAGACAACCTGTCGAAGCTGCAAAAAAAGAACAACACCACGAGGTCGAAGAAGGACACGGGAAAGTGGTGTGAGTTCCACAAGAGTCCCACTCATAACACAAGTGAGTATCGGACCAAGCAGTTGCTGGTGGCCGAATTGAAGGCTTTAGAATCAGATGCATGTTCCGACCCTGAGTTAGAACCCAACAACGGGGATGGTAAAGGGAAGCAAATCATTAATGCAAACCCTAACGTCACTGTTGCCACCGCCAAGATCTAGAAGAATGAGCCCGAAGAACCAGAGGAGGGGGAGCGTCTTTTCCACTCACAAATGTGGGTGAAGGGTTCACCGCTACAATTCATTGTTGACAGTGGGAGCCAGAAGAACCTCATTTCAAAAAAGGTTGTGAAGCGGTTGGGCCTATCGACTACTCCACACCTGCAGTCACATAGTATCGGGTGGCTTCATGAAGGATGAGATCTCTGAGTCTGCCAGCAATGCCGCCTTCCCTATAGCATCAAGCCCTTCACAGATGAGGTATTGTGTGATGTTACACCTCTGGATGTTTGTGATGTTTATTAGGTCAGCCATACTTGTGGAGGTGACATGTTGTGTATGAGTCAAGGCCTCGCACTGTTATTATTTCTTTGGGTAATTCATTATATCGGATACCAAAGGTAGCCCCACCTACCACCACTTCTTTGATCGCTTCTAAGAAAGGTAGCAAGCTCATCTCACAGACTAGGAAATTTATTGTGTGTCTGGTTCGCTCACAAAGTAAGGGGAACATCATTGCTACATCCATGACCCTCGCGAAGGGTTCCTCCACGTAGCAGCCGCAACAAAGGGATATGGTCATGACATAACACAGGAACAACTTCTCCTCACCCACAGGGGTACCACACAAGTTTCAGGTGGGCAACAAAGTTTGGTTACATCTGCAGAAAAACGCCTTACAAGAGCCCATCAAAAGCTCAGACCACTCTGACATGGTCCTTACAGCAGTACCAAGGTTGTGGGGAACAATGCTTTAGAGCACAACATTCCTCCATTCCTTCACCTGCACCAAGTTTTCAATCTGGATCATTGTCGACCATGCTTCCCACCACTACTGGACACATCAGAGATTGCAGAACAAGTTCAACAGATGGAGGAACTCAACGCAATGGGGACCATTACTTCCTAAGGGGGGAGGAATGATCGAGGTGGATGTTGGTGGCCACCCACCTATCCCACTTGGACCCCCACAACTGTCTCTTTCAATTTTTCAGTTTCTGTAATTGTAGCACAATTTATTATTTTTTGCAGTCTTTCGAGTCCTGAACTTCTAGAGCCATTTTGAGGCCCTGAACGATGTTTTTTAGGAAATTTGGGAGGAACATGGATCCATAGACCAATGGACCAATGTTGCTCTTCCCAAAGTTGTAGTGCTCGGATATATCTTTCTAACGAGCTATTGTACGTGTCAAATGAAGATCGGGTGCCAAAGTTACGACCCTGGGAAGTTGATCTACCAACTTACCCAAAATGGGGCCCACAATTTGGCGTTTCATCTTCTAGGGTTAGGTTTTGGGATGTTAAGGGTTTTCCATTGTTTCTCAACAATAAATAGGTCTTCGAGCCTCATTGTAACACAATTCAGAGGCATGTAGCCAACACATCTTTTCTTAGAGATACGCTACCATCGCCCTAGATGGTTTATTTCCATTTCTGTTTGTAAGCATATTTCAGTATTTTACTTTAATGAAATGAAGTATTATTTCCGCTGCATCTTTGTGTTGATGGTTATCTCTGTAATTTGTTGCGTTCCTGTTTAAATTCGAATCATAATTGAATGTTGTATGAAGGTAGTAAGGCTCATCATTAACACAAAGGTTGTGTTGAAAGAGGTAAAGTGAACGTTGTGTTTATAGTGGAGTATCGGTAAGAGCCCGAACACATAGGAAGTGTTGTTAAAAAAAAAAAAAAAAACAACAACTAAATGCCTAAGAACCCTCTTTGAGGTATGCGTATGATGTTACGAGTATGTTGACAATGAAAATGTGAACATACGAGTACGAAAGGCCACGACACGCAAGATAATTCTAAAGGACCGGTAAAAAGGGAGTTTCCAATCCAAAAAATAGCAGCGCAAAAAAAATAAAAATAAATAAATAAATAAATAAATAATAATAATAATAATAATAAAAATAAAAATGAAAATGTTACGAGTATGTTGACAATGAAAATGTGAACATACGAGTACGAAAGGCCACGACACGCAAGATAATTTAAGGATTTTTCCATCCAAAAATAGCACGTCGAAAAAAAAAAAAAAAAAAAAAAAAAAAAAAAAAAAAAAAAAAAAAAAAAAAAAAAAAAAAAAAACCATATGAATAACACTCAGGACATCATAGGCTCGGGTAGTTTTCTCGCAACAACATTTTTCTGATATCATAGGGTAAAAAGAGGTAAATTTTTTCTCATGGACAATAGAACAAAGCCAGAACAATTCGGCCTTTCCAAATTGCATAGAGACTGCATAGACATCCTTAGAGCAAAACAGTGGTTAACATTCTTAGAAAAATTCAATGGGCACAATGAGTTCACAACCATGGAATTTGCCTTTTCATTCACTAGAGAAAGAGCCATCGTAGGGAACCTATCTTTTAGAGTCTCAAAGGATATAATTGCCCAGGCTATAGGCATAAGTCCAGAGGGAGAGAAGTATTTCAAAACAAAGCAATTTAAGGAGAAAACCTGGACACATTTTGTATCTAGATCAAGGCTATTAGCACTTAATTGGAAGACAGGGATTCCTAGTAGTTGGATCATTCGTCCATGAGATGAAATAGTCTATGTGATTTAGAAATTCTAACTACTAATGCATCTAAGGGGAGACTGTGTTATAAGCTTGCCTTATTTTCTTTTGCAAAGCTTAACTAAAATGTCTTAAAACTAAAAAAAAAAACAAAGAAGTAACAAGGATAGAAGCTTATATCATTTTGGTTTGGTGAAAATCTTAATTGAGTTTGAATTGCAAAAGATAGGTGTGTCATGGAAAAAAAATTTGAGACTAATGAATTTATAGCAGATGAGGAGCAAGAAGGGTAGCAAAATCCATTGGAAAGGCAACAACATCTAGAGTTATTGATTTATGTGGATGATATAGAAGAAGAATTTTTAGAGCACGGACCTAGTATCTTTGCTCCATCCAGCAACAGTATAAAGACAAAAAGAATGGTAAGAGAGGAAATTGAGAAATCTAAGCAGGATAAAAAATTTACCACCTATACAAGGAGGTCTAGAAAGACTAAGTTTGTTCAAAAAGGGAAAACAGTGGAAGAAGATGATATTTTACAACAACCTCAGTATGATTATATACAATGACTAGAAACAAGAGATAAGGAGAAGGAACCACAAGAACATAAACTTTCAGGTAAGAAGAAAAGGAAGTTGGAAATGAAAGTTGAAAAATTGCAGCAACAACTTATGAAGTCTGAAGTTTTGGAAAGGGTGGTGATGAGAGAAAATGAAACTCTTAGAACACAGAGCAAGAAATTTCAAGATGAAAATGAAAAGTTGAAGGAAAAAGTTACGAAACTCCAAACCTACAAAGTTCAGATTGGTAAGAGGGCATATAAACTGTACAAGCAAAAGAAGGCAATCAAAACTAAATACCAAATTTTGAAGACAGAGTACAAGGCCCAAATGAACATCAATGCTCTACTCCAGGCAGATGAGGCAGAAGCAGAAGCAGAAAGAGGCATTTGACAGGTTAGAATTCATTTGCATGAGGACATGCAAATCTTGATTTTGGGGGAATGTTGGTATCAGTTTATGACTAGCCATTTAACTTAAAAATCCTCTTTTGCTCGTCATTTCTTACCATTTAACCTTTATATTTCTTCCATAACCCTTAAAAACTGAATGGTATAATGTCATTGTCATTATTTTTATCTTGAAATTAATTTTTGAATTTGTTGTGTTAAAATTGAAAATTTCCAGAAAATTACAAGATGTTGTAACTTCCTGTAATCGCTCCATGGTTTGACATGTGGCATAACAGGATGACAAATTCGAAGATTGTGGTCATGAACTTAAATGTATAGAGATGGTGGATTACCTATCCACTTTCGGATTTGAAGAATATAGGTGGCCGATCAACACTGGTCAAACCCAGCTACTTTAGCAGAAATTCCAGATTTTGTGAACATCATTTCTATTTTTGAGATTTTTGCCTAAATGGAGGATCTGATCCAATTCGACCTCTTTTGATGTAATTGATAGGATCTTATTAGGATAATAAGGCATATTAATAGGTTCTTTTTGTTATGGAGATTTATGATAAATAACTCAAAGGGAGAATTATGTAGATTATTAGTTTTGATATATGAAAAACTTGGAAAATGCAATTTATGTATTTCGATTCTCAAACTTAAATACAGAGCTACAATATTGAGTTCATCTTATGCTTTTAGATCCAATAATTTTCTTCATTTGAGTTAGCCTACAGTGTGCTTGCAAAGTGTGGAAGGGCCCCCACTACGGAGCTAGTACACTCCTTAAGTTTTCTTTATAAAGTGCATAGATAGATTTGATATTTAGAATTTGTTATTTAATTCATGTGTCGGAAGTTCATGCAATTAAAAAATTGTTAATTGAAGAGATTTGTATTTGTTTTGAAAGAGCTTTGTAAGAAGTCTCAATCAATATTCATCTTGAAGTTGACAATTATGTTTGCTATTTTATGATTTCAATTTTAGAGTTAGTTCATAGTTCAATTTCCATTGATTAAGATTTGTAATTGCAGAATTCAATCTATAGTTAGATGAATGAACCTTGTAAGAGGATAAACTATTATTGATTTCGAAAGTTACTTATCTCATTCATTGCCTTGACTAGTCGAGATTTAGAAATTGTTTTGAATTGTTATGACTTAGGATTGGAAGGGATTCTATAGAGTAAAGTTCTTGTAATGGAATGGTAGAATCTTCAACAAGTAATTCATACTTTGTTTTGTTAAATAGGCAATCAGATTTCAATCAGATTTGTTTTCATCTAAATCAATGCTTAAGTGTTTGAAAAATACAAGGAAACACCTCTTGTAAGAGAGCATTGTTAATTTCACTTCACTAGGCTATCCTTAGAGCACTAGATCTTTCTAGATCTATATACATTACATAAGTGCCTCTAAGTGTACCTACTCAGGTTGACAAAAGGAATTAAAGCTTAAATTACCTTAGCAATTAAAGCTCAACAATGTCTGAGATAACACAATAATCCATCTTGAAGGTAGAATTACGGAAGTGGATTTCCAACCATCAACATCTTGTATGTGGTAGTGAATTCCAAGTCATTGTCATATAGCTACGACCATCTAGAGGTCTCCTACCCACAAGAGTTGAGAATTGTGCTTAGTGCCATAATTGGGGGTCAACTAAGGTAGTTTGCGACATGATTGGTGCTACCCTTTTGTTGACGGTGCTAGACATGCCAACATTCAGGGGATCTTCCTGGTATGAAGTCCCAACTGGAGCTCACACCATTTGGCGTAGGGTCCCATACTGTATGATGTCCTAGTTTCCATTGTCTTAAAGGTTTGCCTTAGATCTTGCTTGTCAGCACATGAGAGTGGTTTACTTTGTGTTTGAACAATGAGGTTCGCGTGCCTAGTGAGTGTTTAGTGTTACTTGTGTCAAGTTTATTTGATTGCAGAGGGAGAGGGTGAGAGTAAATCTCAATTTGAAAGGGAATAGACCTCACTCTGTTAGATAAGCACAACATAACAAGACATGCCCAACTTCCGACAGAGTAGCCCACACAGATGCAGTAGTCACAAGCACACAATGAACGGATAGCATGCACAACACCCAGCGGAATAGTCCACACGAGTGCGACGATCGTTATTGTTATCAACCCAAGAAACTCACCTAGGTTGTATATCAGTGATGCTCGGGAACATTATAAATTCAACAAAATGTTGGATGAAATGATGGATGAATGAAAGAAATGTTGCATACTCAAGCCAGATAACCACTCCTACTATGCTTGACTCCAGACATGGGTGAACAACCCCAGACTACAAGGCTTTTAACCACCAACTACTCACAGATTAAGGAAAAGGTGATAATGGAGAAGACTGACCACACCAGCAGATGCACAGGACCCTGTGATGGTCAGCTGCAACCAGTTAAAAGGTCTGTAAATCTATTATCTAATACACAGACAGGATGATATCTCTCTGGTACTAAAACAACAGAAACCTGTAAGCAAATTCAATGAAACATGCTAAATTCTAACACAGAGGTGGGATGACAGCCCCTCTAATGCTAAATATTAACAGCACATGAATAAATGCAAAACAGGCACAACCTGGAAGAAGAAGAAGAAGTGGACAGTGAGCAATTAACAACAAAAGAAGCTTGCATTAGCTGAAAATGAAGACCAGACGCTGCAAGTATCACAATAGTTACAGTCTCCAGAAGTTGAGCCTTACAACATACTCACTCTCATCTAACACTCATCAATCCATTACATACTCTTTCTGGATCTATATAGAGTTTGTTTACAAAATTGCTCTACAAGGCTATGCGTGGAGGGGTCATAATGGACTACCAACCGCATTTACAATTAGATATGGGCCTCTGATAAATTTTGATTGAACAAAATGACCTTTATGCTGCTCTGTTGTCCTTCTTGAGCAGGTGGAAAGTTATCTTAGAGGAACGACATAACTGTTCAATGCCTTGAACTACTCGAGGCTGTCTTGTTTGTCCTTCGACCATCCTGTCCTTAATTGCAGTTGGTGAGGAGTAATGGCACAAAGTGCTAGATCTGGCCTTCTTGCTCCTTCAGGAGCACAACATGGGTTAAAGGTGTGGAAGGAATGGCGGAGGCATGGGCGGAAAGAAAAAGATCAACCGTTGGATCGCGTGGATCGACGACAGAGATCTTCGGGAGGAGCTATTGGGAGGTGGAAATCGAAGACAATTATGAGCCGTCAGATCATGGATGGACAGACCCGACGGCGGAGGAGCGATCACAACATCGCATCAGCGGAAGAGAAAGGGTTGAGTATTAACATATGGGTGCGATTTACGATCAGATCGCAACGCAAAACCGCAATCGGCAGAAGACACGGGGCGTAACAAAGGCAATAGGGCGTGGACGCGATTTGCGATAGTGAACAAATCGCATCGCAACATCATGTCTGGAAGAAGTCAAGAGAACAGATTGAGGCAGTGGGCATGGATGTGATTTTCTATCTGATCGCATCGCATAGAGAAAAATAGAGGCAACACGGTAGAAGGGAGTTTAAGGCTTACAAAGGATTTTGAATGAAAATAGGGACATCGGGAGGTTAAGAAGGTGTGAAGAAGCCGAAGGAGGAAGAAAAAAATGACTGCTGCGAGCACCTTTCTTAGCACAACCAACCATCAGTCCTGAAAATTGACCTTCAACTGTTGAAGCTTGTAGCAGAGCTAACACTGGCTCCTTCTGGGGATGAGATCTTCCCTGTGAGGTCTCAAGAACCTGCAGACCACTGCCTTTCCAGCCGAAGACACATTAATCAAAATTTCTAGTGTTCCATTGGGCATGGAGTCTACTTTGCTTGCACAAAACTAATAACAACAAAATATTTACAGCATTTAAGGCCAAAGACCTTAAGCAATATAAATTTTCAAAAACTGCGCATTAACTGGGCCATAAAAGACTGCTTCACCTCCCATACTTTCCAGTATGAAGGTGTTGTTCCCTTGAACCTGTGAAATGATGAAAGGCCATGTCCAAAAAGCATCAAATTTCCCATGATTGCCTTTCTTCTCCTTTAGTGCATCCCATTTCAACACCAAATCACCAACCTGAAAGTTATTTCTTTTTGCCTTCTTGTCAAAGGCCTCCTTGATCCTTTTTTGATGTGCTACAGCCTATTCAACCAGCTGTTCTCTAATCTGATGCAATTTTGTTAAATCAGTGATCCTCTTTGCCATGCCTTCTTCTTCATTCTGCTCTGTTTGAAGGAATTTTACCACAGGGAGAGTTAACTGAATTGGGAATACAGCCTCAGTGCCATATAACAGCTTGAATGGAGAACTCCCTGTGGATTTCTTGATGGTCACTCTGTCAGCCCACAGTGCATACTTGAGCTTTGAATCCCAATTCTTTTTATTGTCCTCTAATAGCTTTTTAATTATCCTAATTAGACTTTTATTAGAGGATCCTGCCAGACCATTTCCCTGCGGATAATATGAGGTGGAATTAACAAGTATGCCCATTGAATCACACATTTCCACCAGTTCTTTTGCCCTAAAAGATGCTGCATTATCTGTGACTAACTTATGTGGACAACTGAATCTGGTAAAGATATTTTCTGTCAAAAACTTCATGACCACATTATGATCGACCTTCCTTGTAGGGATTGCTTCAATCCACTTTGTGAAATAATCAGTGGCTACTAATATCCACCTGTGCTGGCCACTGGAATGTGGATTAATCTCTCCAATAAAATCCAAGCCCCACTGATGAAAAGGTCCTTTTGCCTTAATTGGGTTTAGGGGTAGGGATTTCAACTGTTGTTTTCCTTCAAATCTTTGGCACCTGTCACAATACTTAACAAAAACAAATACATCAAAAAAATAAAGTGGGCCAATAATACCCAGCTCTGAGAATTTTATGGGCTGTAGTTTTCCAATAGTGGTACCCTCCACACATGCTATCATGAAACTGTTGCATGACTTGGACTGACTGTTCTTTGTCCAGACACTTTAGGAATATTCCAGATGGATCCCTCCAGTAGAGTAGATTATTGTTGATGCAATATTTTGCTGCTCTAAGTTTTAAAGTTCTGGCTTGACTTGTACTTAATTCTGAAGGGATTTCTAGCTGCAACAAGAAATTGATTATTTCAGCATACCAGTTACATGAGGTTAGATTCTCGGCCACTGACTGTTTTCTCTCTGTTTCAGCTGCATTTTCCTCTTCATTTGTTTGACTGTTTGCTGCAATAGTACATAGGAAATTAATATCCAAAGACCTGCAATTTTCTTCAGCGAAAAGCTTGGCAAGACCCTGACCTCTGACCAGCTTAGTGGGCTTCAGCTCTATATTAAATTCAATCATTTTAACAATCCATTTTGCCTTCTTTCATCAGCATCAGCTTGAGTTAGGAGATCTTTTATTGTAGCAGAAGGCACATATGCAATTATTTTTGAATGCAAGATATAAAATCTAAAAGCCTTTAAGGATTTAATAAGAGCATATGCCTGTTTTTCTATAATATCATATCTCAGTTCAGCATCCCTTAAGTTCTTGCTGAAAAATGCCACCAGATGCTCTGAACCTTATTCATCTTGCTGCAACAGAACAACTGCAATAGTATCTTAAAAGGCAAAAGAAAATATACGAAACTCCTTGCTGTAGTCAGGACTGATTAATGTGGGAGCTTCCATTATGGCCTTCTTGATGGAATCAAATGATTTTATTACTGTTTCGATCCATCTTACCTCTGCTCCTCTCTTCAACATGGAGGTCACATGCTTTACCAGCTCAGCAAAATTTGGAATAAACCTCCTTACAAAATTTATCTTGCCCAAAAAGGATTGAATATCCTTCTTTGATCTAGGGACAGTCAAAGCCTGAATTTCCTTGACTCTTTTTGGGTCAATGCGAACACCTGCAGCAGACACAATATGTCCCAACAGTTTTCCTTTATGTAAAGCAAATTGAGATTTTTTTGGATTGACTAAAATTCCAAACCTCCTGCACTTCGAGAACACTTTTTTCAAATGCTGCAAATGACTTTGGTGGGTGTTGGAATAAACAATGATATCATCAAGGTAAATAAGGACAAATTTATCCTTCTCTCCCACAAATGCTATATCCATAGCTCTCTGAAAGGTAGCTCCAGCATTCATCAACCCAAATGGCATTTTGGCATACATAAAAGTGCCCCAAGGAGTGGTAAATGCAGTCTTTTCTTGATCATCTGGGTGCACACAATCTGATTAAAGCCTGAAAACCCATCTATAAAAGACAATACTTTGGCTCCTGAGACCTTTTGAAGTAAATGCTCCATCTTAGGCAGGTGATAGTTGTCTTTTTTGGAGCATTTATTTAAATTTCTAAAATCAACACACGGTCTGATTTCCCCACTCTTCTTCCTTACAACCACCAAATTGGCTACCCATTTTGAATATCTGAGAGGGACTATAATCTTAGCAACCAACAACTTTTTAATTTCTTTTTCAATTAAAGGAAGAAGCATGGGATTTATTGGTCTCAGTTTTTGTTTGAAAGGTATTGTATCTTTCTCCAGAGGGATTTTGTGCTGAATTATGCTTTTATCATAAGTTTTCAGATCACTATATTCCCAGGCAAACACATCAGCAAATTGCTTCATTAATTCCCATTATTCAGAACTTTGGTTAGCTAACAAATGAGTGGACAAATTCACATACCTAGGCTGACTTGGACTTCCTATATCATGCTTACAAACTGCAGATTGATCTTCTTTTTGAGCAGCTTTATAAGGCACATCATTCTGGTCAAATAGTCTTTCAAGAGGAATCAGGCCCCTAGGAATATGGTTACTAGGAAGCTGAACTATGCTGTCTTTACCAATTTTATTTCTAAGCTGGGATTGGGGTTCCTCTAACAGGGCATCATTTTCTTGATCAATTTGCATCTCAAAAAATTCATCAGTAACTTGCAGGAATCTATTTATCTCATCATCATCATCGAAAACTTTCCAATGGTGGACATTGTCAGGCAAGGATGGTCTATATTTCATTTGCACTTCATGAACTAGTTTGGGAGGCATGGGAGGTATAAATAGACTAGCTGAAACAACGAGGGAATCCGCAAGCTGATTTTGGGCTCTAGGGATATATGAAATACAGAAAAAATCAAAAGAATGATTCTCCATACCTCATCTCTGTATGCTTTCAGCCTTGGGTGCTTTGCTTGAAATGTTTTATTTACTTGCTAGATTATCAGATCAGCATCTCCAAACACCTTCAGATTCTTGATTCCTCTGTCCTTTGCTACATTAAGGCCCAACAATAGTGCTTCATATTCTGCTATGTTGTTGGTCACTTGAAAAACCATCTTCAAAGACAGTTGAATGCTTTCTTGTTGAGGAGATACTAGCACTACCCCTGCTCCTGCAGTCTCCCTGGAACATGCTCCATCAAAGAACATCTTCCAAATCTGACTTCCTTGCTCTTTCTCGGCCTTAAGAATTGGTTTCCTGAGCTGCATCTCGGCCTTGTGAGATTCTTCTATTTGGAGAATGCATGCTCCAAAATCAGTGTCCACTGCATAAATGGGATGATTTTTAGGATTCTTCTAATCACTGATGATATATGCCAATTGTGCTTCTCTATATAACCTCCTCCTTTCTCCTCCGAAAATTGGGACCGTTGCATAAGATAAATCATTCTATAATGTCCCACCTAAACTCTTAATCCACCCTCTGGACAATAGCATGCCAAATTTGGGAGGCACATCTGCTACCACAATATCCATCATCATGCTCTTCATAGGCAACTGAGTTAAGGTAATAGCTAGATATTTAATCAATCCAAGGCATTTTACCTTCCTTGAATCAAAAGAAAATAAATATGATAAGGTCTAGTGATATCAAGGCCTAACTCTTCCATGACAGATTTAGGCATTAGATTGTGGCTGGCCCCTGTGTCTAGTAGGCAATTATGGAGGATTTTATCATGAATGGTCAATGAGACATAAAAGGATAGAGAATTATTATCAGCAAGTTCAATCATGGGACTGAGCACAATGGCAGGTTTGTCGTCTTGCAAATTGACAGAGTCAGTGGAAGTTTGTTTGGTTTCTAGCTCAAGGGCGTCAAGTATAAGCTTTCTAAATAATTCACTCTTCATCAACTCAACCAGAGGCACAAATATTTTCAATTTCTAAACCTATGACTCAAAGCTGAAAGAAGAAGATGGCTTATCAGAACTTTCTACCTCTTGAATTGGAGCTTTGAGGATGACTGGATCGGTTGTTGGTCTTCTCTGCTTGATATTCTGGGATTTTGTCTGGACAACAGCTTTCTGTGCAAGATTTTCTTTGACATTCTTTATATTGGACCTAATTTTATATCTCTATTGTTGTTCACCAGTTTTTAGAACAGCTCCTCTATCCCATTTTTGACTATTTTGCTCATACAACAAGGATTCTTCATATTCGGCCAAAGTGAAAAATGCAGCGCTGCCTTTATCTTCCATGCAGTGAATTTCATCCTCATCTTCTTCAAATTGTTCTTCCTCCATGACTACATTTTGGAAGGGAGCTTTTACGTTCTGACCTTCTTTTGAATCCTCACCCCTCTACATAATCTGTAACTGCTCATTTGCTCTTCCGAATGGATTTTGATTTCTTGGAGCAAATGTGTTTTGCTGCCTTGTTTTCCCTAAATTCTGCTCAACCTCCAGCTTAGATATCTTAGCAACCAATGACTCTATCATTTTAGTCATTTTATCAAATTTGGGGTCTGAAGGTGAAGCAGAAGAAGTAGATGCCTAGCCTCTCTGCCTTCTTCTGTTAGTTTGACTCTTTAGTTTTTCTGCTGCCATGATATTTGATTCTACTTCTAATGCCACATCTTGCATATCAGCTAGAGTGGCACATCTTCTTTCTCTCAAGAACAAGCAGAAATCAGAGTCAAAAACATTGGCATATGTGAGTTTGGCAGAGGTGGGAGTTGTCTTTACCTCCGCTGATATTTTACTATACATGTGATTAAATCTTTTATTAAAATCAGGCAATGATTCCCCATTTTCCCTCTTTAGATTACCAAACTCAGTATGGTAATACAGTGAGTCCTTTTTATCTCCCCATTGCTTCAAAAATGCATCATCTAATGCTTCAATATCTATTATTGATCTCTGGGGCAATTCTCTAAACCACTTCCTAGCCTCTCCATCAAGGCTCTAGACAAAACCTCTCATCCATACATCATTTTCACTTATATCTAAATTATCAGCGTAACTGTAAAAAGCTTCAAGGTGTTCTTCTGCTGTTACTCCCTCTGTACCAGTAAATTTAGGCATATATTTCTGATATTCTCCCACGGGCATAGGATTTATAGGGACAGGCAAGACTAGAGGTCCATATCTAGCAGCAACAATTCTCTCAATCCTCGTAGGCGCTTGTTGTCCTGCCATGACTGGATTATTTGGGAGAATACTAGCAAATTGAATGGTAGGGAGTAATGTGATGGATGATGGAGAAAAGGGGATGTTATGGACAGAATGGGAAGCTTTCTTTGGACTGAGATTCAAAGGGGAACGAACTGTACAAGGGGCTAAAATAATCTCTGAAGGAATCTCTTTATTAACAGTGCTGACTTCTAAATCCTCGAAATGTAAATCTTCAGCAACAACTTTATCTTTCAGAGATGCATGAGACTTCTTAGGCTTACCTAATCCTGATGCCCCTTTATGTGAAGCTTTCTTCGATTTAGCAGTCCTCTCAGGTTCAGGCACTGATTCAGCTGGCAGCTTCTGAGGATTTCTTCGAGTATGTCTCAAATTGAGCCAGAACTTCAATGTGAAGTAGCCAAAAGATGGTCTTCCCCCAGTGGAGTTGCTAGACAGATGATTACAACCAAAATATGTGTTCAAACCTTGTCTGTCATCAAAGCTTGAAGCTGTGTCATCTCCCAGGGAAGCTGAACTTCAATCTCCTCTCCCCAGCAACGGCACCAATTAATGTTATCACCCTAAGAAACTCACCTAGGTTGTATATCAGTGATGCTAGGGAACATTATAAATTCAACAAAATGTTGGATGAAATGATGGATGAATGAAATAAATGCTGCAAACTCAAGCCAGATAACCACTCCTACTATGCTTGACCCCAGACATGGGTGAACACCCCCAAACTACAAGGCTTTTAACCACCAACTACTCACAGATTAAGGAAAAGGTGATAATGGAGAAGACTGACCACACCAGCAGATGCACAGGACCCTGTGATGGTCGGCTGAAACTAGTTAAAAGGTCTGTAAATCTATTATCTAATACACAGACAGGATGACAACTCTCTGGTATTAAAACAACAGAAACCTGTAAGCAAATTCAATGAAACATGCTAAATTCTAACACAGAGGCGGGATGACAGCCCCTCTAATGCTAAATATTAACAACACATGAATAAATGCAAAACAGGCACAACCTGGAAGAAGAAGAAGAAGTGGACAGTGAGCAATTAACAACAAAAGAAGCTTGCATTAGCTAAAAATGAAGACCAGACGCTGCAGGTATCACAGTAGTTACAGTCTCCAGAAGTTGAGCCTTACAACATACTCACTCTCATCTAACACTCATCAATCCATTACATACTCTTTCTAGATATATATAGAGTTTGTTTACAAAATTGCTTTGCAAGGCTATGTGTGGAGGGGTCATAATGGACTACCAACCGCATTTACAATTAGATATGGGCCTCTAATAAATTCTGATTGAACAAAATGACCTTTCTGCTGCTCTGCTATCCTTCTTGAGTAGGTGGAAAGTTATCTGAGAGGAACGCCATAATTGTTTAATGCCTTGAACTGCTCGAGGCTGTCCTGTTTGTCATTCTGCATCATGTCCTTAATTGTAGTTGGTGGGGAGTAATGACGAAAAGTGTTGGATCTAGCCTTCTTGCTCCTTCGGGAGCACAACGCGGATTAAAGGTGTGGAAGGAATGGCGGAGGCATGGGCGGAAAGAGAAAGATCAAATGTCGGATCGCGTGGATCGACGACAGAAATCATTCGGGAGGCGGAGGAGCGATTGCAACATCGCATCAGCGAAAGAGAAAGGGTTGAGTATTAACAGATGAGTGCTATTTGCGATTTGCGATTGGATCGCATCGCAAAATCACAATCGGCAGAAGACACAGGGCGTAACGGAGGCAACAGGGTGTGGACGCGATTTGCGATAACGACCAAATCGCATTGCAACATCGCGTCGGAAGAAGTCAAGAGAACAGATTGAGGTAGCAAGCATGGATGTGATTTGCGATATGATCGCATTGCATAGGGAAAAATAGAGGCAGCACGGTAGAAGGGAGTTTAAGGCTTACAAAGGATTTTGAATGAAAATAGGGACAGCGGGAGGTTAAGAAGCTGTGAAGAGGCCGAAGGAGGAAGAACATAATGACTGTTGCGGGCACCTTTCTCAGCACAACCAACCATCAGTCCTTAAAATTGACCTTCAACTGCTGAAGCTTGTAGGAGAGCTAACAGTTATAACAAGTTTTATGAGAATGGTTCTGTCAAGTGTCCGACGGAATAGTCCACACGGGCGAGACAACATTAACAACTTATACAACACATTTTCGAAATCATATATATTAGAACAACCGAAATAGTTCAACTGCCTTAATACATGTTAAATCAACATGCATTACAAGCGTCCAAAGAATAGCCTTACAAACGAATACAATACATGTGTGAAAACATTTTGGCTTATTATCTGACTTTTGAATTAAGTGAATGTTCCAAGACACATCGGTACACAATTACATCACTAACCCTAATAGCGGGGCGTTTGAACCATTGCTCACTCCTCAAAGGAAAGACTTCAGACTCTCAAGGCTATGTGAGAGGAGCCAAGGTGAAAGGCTTTTGTATGTACAAATGAGGGGTATGTATACCCAAGGGTGAAACTGACCCTTGTGACTGTTTGAATTCCCTCATGATTGTTTGACTTACATGACCCTTCAACTTTACATGTGGGTCTCTTGGACTTCCACGTTACATTACATTGATTACAACAATATGGCCCACAATTGTGATGTCGTCGAGATGACTCATGACATGACTCGACACAACAAAATTGGTATGTTCATGCTGCAGGTGGTGTCCATGTTGAGATGTAGTGATGTTGAGTGATGAATGTGCTCTTGGTGTATCATAGCTTCACCTCCGCATGGCAAGGTGTGTGAAGTCTCCTAAGGTCTTGGTGTTCGCTTGATGTTGCACATGCATGTATCTCCTTTGCTTGTACTTAGCATGCTTCATGTGTTCATCCCTTCGCGAACAAGTCTCCTAGCACGCGCTCATTGTTCATCTCGTTCATTGTCGCGCCATGTCTCATCCATGTACCTGTATTTGCAATCACTCATGAAGAGTTGACCTCAAATCAAGAAATCTTCTAATCTACCATGATGCATCATCTTTTGTTTTCGAGTGCAGATGACTGGGAGAGAGTACAAGGCTCTGAAACTACGCAGAACACATTTTCAAGCTGGGATGCAGGCTCTGGGAACTATCAAGGAAAATTGCGCAGATGTCACTGGGAGCCTAACACGGGCAATCCGGATCAGCATTGACTGTCTGCAGGATTTGGCTAAGATGAAGGGCATATCTGCGCAATTTTTCCAAGGAGACAGTGCAGGCAACATGGACGACACTGGCAGCCAAAACTACGTAGATTCTTTGGGGAGGCTGGCAGTGGGCTACGGGAGCTTACTGACCAAAACTGCCCAGAACTAGGAGGTTGGCCTGTAGGACATCTCTACGTAATTTCTAGGCTAAGCGGGGTGTCGGGCAGCTGGGAGACAACCCATGAAAACTGTGTTGTTTTTAGGAGGAGCAACAGGTCGACTGACAAGGTGACTAGTTGACAGAACTACGCAAATTTTGAGGACAGTACAGTGACAGACACTGGGTGCCTATCCTTCATATCTACACAATTTCTTCAGTGAGTGGAGTCGGGCATGCTGGTAGCTTCTCTACAAATTTTTTGGAGGAGTGGAGCCCAGGGTCATTGCCTAGTCAAACTCTCTGGTTGACTAGCTTGAGGCAAGATAGATTTGCTCTCGGGAAGCGCAGATTGAGATGGTTGGCTAAGGAATTTTTGTGCTATCATAGGTGAAAGTTAGTCGGGTCGATTCTAGGATTGCGCAGTGAAGACTGCTTAGGAGGCAGCCTCAAGCTCTGCACAATTTTGGGCATAAATACATCATTACTGAGGGCTAAGACTACATAATGCAACTCAAAGGAGGTTCGACTATGGGGGTGGTTCGATTAACAGAGTTTCAGAGAAATGACTAAGTGTGTGAGTGAGTGAACTTGTGCATGCCTGGCCTTGCGAACATACACTCAACATGACTCGACAACAAGAAACGTCGAACCATGAAGACAACATACACTCAGTGTGACTGATTGACATGTGCAAGTGATAAATGCAAACCTTGAGATAGATCGTTGAACAATTGTGACGACACTTTCGCAACATTGCATACAACTTCGTGTGTGAGTGTGCCAGATGCTTACATAGTGAATACAACTTGTACACATGAAGACAAACTTTGTGCATAGCCATAGCATGGCTATATGCATGACATTATGACTAACATACTAAAATATGTCTGGCGAAGACTCAACACAAGCTCATGGGATGAGCTTGAGTGCTTGCAAACTTCAAGGAAAAACCCAAGGAAGGCTTCGAAAATGGATGCATGCCAAAATTTTGGAGGGTGTTGCAGCTGCTACAACACTTGACGACACAATGGTTGAATACCAGCTTCTCTATTTTGGTCCATTGATAGCACAGGGCCTTTGTCTATCAGGGAGTATTGAATTATTGTGTAGGTTACTTCAGTTTCCGCACTTATCCCAGGGAGAGACATGGTTCACCTTTCGCCACTTAGTCAAACACAACAACAATTTTCAGCAAGATCACAATGTTTCAAAATCGGGGAGGGTAGTTTGGCTCATGAGTTAAAAACTTTCAGAGTATAAGTTTTCATCTCTAGTGTTGCTCCGCTGCCAGTAGGCCTGGACAGTACCTTGGCAGAGTCACAAAGGAACACACACATTTCTCCAATTCCAGCTAGCCTGGTCAGTACCCTAGTGGAGTTGCATGCTTCACCTCCCTGCGCAGGAAGCCTTTCTCTTCTTTCACCTTTGTATTTCTTTAAGAGGACTATGCATAGGCACTTATTTATTTTTGGGACAGAAGAGGGATCCCGACTTAATTAGAGCAGAAGAGGTTGTTCCTTCAGAGAAGCATCTAAGACCTCTGACATAGGTTTGTTCACCTTCTCTTTTTCTATTAATTGGATGAGGTTGAAAACACAAAGCAGGAGGCTGAGTACAAGCATGGAATTTCCTAGTGTGGACACAGGTTCATGGTTGGACCAAAGATTCCCTTGTAGATGGCTCGTATTTTCCATCAAGACTTCATCAACTGAAAGTTAAAACCAAGCACAAAGAAGATGAATGCAAGACTAGCCAAGTGTTGTAGTGTCACAAGACTCTTTGGATCTCAACCACATACTCATTCAAAAGCCCTGACCCAATACATGGCAACACTTATTTATAAAACCAAAATTAGCATGATACTAAGCAAACAAAACAAAACGAAGAAAAAATAGTAAGCAAAGAGAAAAGACAATAAGCATTAAACAAACTATGTACATGGTGCAAGGTGCAGCCTTAGCCTACTGAATATAGTGTTTGAGATCTTGGTCATTGACAGGAAGGTTGTCAATCCTCCCTTCAAGTGATAGCAGGCGGTATGTGTGTGGTCTAAGCTTCTCGCGTGTAGTGTATGGACTAATCCATAGGGAATGGAACTTCATATGTTTGCCTTTGTCTTCATGGGGTCTATCCCATTTCAAGACTAAGTCACCCACATCGAAGTTAGCGTTCTCTGCAGACTTCTTACCGAACCATCTCTTGATACGATTGTAATGGAGTGTGATTTTTTCTTTTGCTCTCATCCTTTCTTCCTGCACTTTGTGAAGTGTATCCATCCTACGCTGAATTAGAAGACAAAGCTTTCCTTGGGATTCTCGGGATAATTAGAGCGCAGGCAAGTAGATGTTTGGTGGAAGGATGGCTTCTTTCCCATAAACCAGGGAATACGATGAAGTGTTCAGAGAGGGATTGGGTGTTACGCCGTTAACCCATAAGGCATTCGTCAAAGCGGAGTGCCAGTTACGTTGTTCATGGTAAATGATCTTCTTGATAATACAAATAAGATTTTTATTTGTGGATTCTACGAGACCATTTTCGTGTGGGTAATAGTTAGATAAGTGTTTCAGAACAATACCATATTGCAATGCAAAATCATAAAGCTTCAAAGATGAAAAGTAAGTTGCATTGTCAAACACAAGTGATACCAAAACTCCAAAGCGTGAGATGATGTTCTGTTGGAGGAAGATGACGACTTCCTGATCATTCACTTGCTTGAGCATAACTGATTTTATCCGCCACGTGAAGTAATCAGTGGTTGTCAAGATCTAGTGGTGTTGTTTTGACGAATGTGAGAAAATTCCCCTGATGATGTCCAAGCCCCATATTTGGAACGACTCAATCACTACAACAAGGTGCAGTGGGGCCACTGACCTTTGTGCTTTGTTGGTGCATCGCTGACAGACTGGGCACTTACAGGCGTAAGCATGTGCATCCTTAAACAATGTGGGCGAGTAAAAACTGGCTCGCATAACTTTGTGCACAATGGTATTTCCCACGAAGTGGCCCCCGACTGGTCTGGCATGCAGATCATGCAAGACCTTCTCTGAATCATGTGCCTCCAAGCATCGGAGCAAGATTTTGTTACTGTGCTTTCTGTAAAGCACTCTGTACACCAACTAATAGGATAAATATTTGAGGCGCAGTGCCGTCTTATATCTCATGGAGAAGTGAGAGGGTATGGTGCCATTCTCAAGGTATTGGTGCACATCTTTGTACCAACAGTTTCGCATGCAATGTGTGGTGCTCACTCTACATCATACATCTCGATTTCTTGCTCCCAACCGGCGAGCTCTTCTTCTTCCTCCGTTGCATGGATTTCTTGAGCTGCAAGTCTACATAGACCATGACCCTTGACAGTGTGAATTGGCTTGATGTCAAGATCATACTCGTGCAAGACTATCATCCAGTTCACACATCGTTCACCGAGCTCTTGTTGTCCAAGAAGTTAGCAGACTGTTGGGTGAGGCACATATACTATGCAATCATTTTTCAACAAGTAGCGTCTAAAGTGTTTCATCACCTTGTATACCACATATGCTTTGTCAATGATGGGGTAGTTGATTTCGAGTCCCTGCATACTTGCGCTCATGAAGAAGATGGGACGTTTGTCGTTCAACTTATCCTTCTGAGTCAGTACTGTAGAAAGCAAGTTGTTGGAGGCGAAGGTGTATAACAATAAATCTTTGTTGAAATCTGGGTTGTAAAGCCCAAGCGCATATGCCATAGCCTACTTGATATAGGTGAATGCATTATTTTTTCCTCTTGACCATGTCTTGCATTGGTTTCACTATCTGCGCATGGTCCGAGATGAACTTCCAGAGGAAATTTATCTTTCCCAAGAAGGACTGCATTGATTTCTTGTTGGCTCGGTGAGGGATCTGTGTAATGGTTTGGACTTAATCCAGATCAACCTTGATCTTGATTTTGGAAATTATGTGCCCAAGGAGGTTCCCCTCAGACACTGCAAATACACTCTTTTTGGGATTCAAGGAAATCCCGTATTTTTGGCATCGCTCGAATATCTTCTTCAGATGGCGTATGTGGTCTGACCATTTTCTGGAAAAGGAAGTCACATCATCAATGTACAACACTATGCTTTGTTCGATGAGTCCATGGAAGGCGATGTCCATGGCACACTGAAAGGTTGTGCTTGCATTCACGAGCCCAAATGGCATTCGTTTATATGCCAACGTACCCCACTTGGTACGGAAGGTAGTTTTAAGTCGATCAGGTTCCTCTACCATAACCTGGTTATATCCTAAAACCTCGTCAAGTCAGGAAAACATCTTTGCCCCAAATATTGTTTGTAAAATATGCTCCATAGATGGCACAGGGTAACTGTCTTTGTTCGAGGCATGGTTCAAGTATCAGAAATCAATGCATAAGCAGATCTCCTCGAACTTCTTACATACAAGAACAAGGTTGGAAACCCATGTGGAATGACAAACTCTATATATGATCCGTGCATCCAATAGATTGGTCAGCTCTTTCTGTATGAGGGGTTCAAGTGATGGATGTACTTTTCTCAGCTTCTGCTAAAATGGCTCGGACCCTTCTTTGATTGGAATCACATTTTGGATTATTCGCGTGACATATGTTTTCAGATCATCATATGTCCACGCGAACACATCCCGGTACTATTTGAACAAGCAGACAAAGGCTTGTTGCTCCTGCTATGTGCAAAAAGTTCCGAGATTGACAAACTTCAGATGTTGTTCTGTTCCCAAGTTTATCTGTTCGTGCATCATGGTGGAACTGTGGGTTTTGCTATTCCTTGGCCCCTGAAAGCGGTTCTACAATTCATAGAGATTTTGTAGAGATACCACACCCTTGGGGATGAGGCTGCCATTCTTGTCATCAACCCCGACTTGTAGAGACTACTCGTGCTTGTCTTCGTCAATCGCTATGTCCTTGAAGACATCAACATTTGCCATGAAGTGCAGTATCTTTTGATCATCATAAAAAACATGTAGATTAGTTATGTTATCAGGGGTAGAAGGCTTGTACAAAATTTCAACAGTAAATCTAACCCTAACTGGTGACATCCTAGAAGCTGCATTTGCTAAAGCTTTGGCAGATGCATTATGTGTTCTTGGTACATCAATGATATTGAATGCTTGGAAGTTAGAGATTAGTTGACATACCTCTTGTTGGTAACTTTTGAGATGAGGTGATAAACAATGTACAATGTTACATATCTTTCGTACCACAATTTCTGAATTGCCTACCACTTTGAGTGCAACAACGTTGAGGTTGATGGCCTTTTGCAAGCCCAACATGAGTGCTTCGTATTCAACAATGTTTTTTGTGCACTCAAACTCCAAGCGGCTCAAGATCAAATGTTTCCTTTGCTTTGGGTCAATCAAGGCAGACTCGCCTCCAAAGCCATCCTGTGTCTTTGATCCATCAAAATACATGGTCCACAACTCATCTGTACATGGACCGTTTGACGCACTTGTGCTACTACCACTGCTACTAGTGTTACAATGTGTTGTACAAGTTTCATTTCCATCAATGAGGCAAGGATGGAGACCCAACTGCGTGTCTAGTGGGGTTGGATTTGGATGTGCAAGATAACACCCCAGTTTTGTTTCCAAGAGGCAGTTTCCGAACATGAGCTCCGTGAAGGCCAACGTTCGTTCTCGTCATTGATGGGAGTAATATTATCTCATGTATCTCTTAGATAACACCTGGATTTGATTGATTTTGCCTTGGTACGGAAGCCACAATTGTGTCCAGTGTGTAACAAAGTACCCATTCAACTTGCTGGACCAGTATCTTCTGAACAGTAAGCCATATGCTTCCGATATGTTGACAACAACAATGCTGATGCACTGGCGAACTCAGTCGTCAGATGATCACATCCAAAAGTTCACCAATGGTTGGTACGTGTGCCTTATCAATTTGGATGATCTACGTAGATGTCTTGCTCCATTGTGCATTGATCTTCTTGGAGATGGAGAGCGGCATGACGTTGAATGATGCGTCAGAGTCAAAAAAACAGTTGTGAACATTGTAATAAAATATTTCAAATGAAAGCAATAATGAAGGGCAAACAAAGTTTTCTTCTTCCATCCGGAGTGCGTTGAGCACAATTGTGAGTGAAACGGGAGATGTGCTTGCTCCCTTGCTAATAGAGGTTGCGTTGTTTGCCCCAGTGCATGCATCTCCTTGATCAAGTTTTCTTGATGCCTTCCACAATGTTGTAGTGAAGAGCGGGTAGACTCACCGAGATGCTCGAGGTTGGACTTGTGTTTGTACTGTCCAGTGGAGTGTTTTGCAGTTTACTTCTCATGGACATACTCTTGTTCGTTGCTATCTTCCCATGTTTGCTTGGCGCTTTCTGCTTTTGGACGGATGGTGGATCAACCCTCCTCAGCAGTTCAATCTTTTCTCACATTTCCCCAAACATAGGGGGAGCCCCTTGACTTCTGAGATTGTATCGACCGTTTTTCTTTTGGGGCTGCTTCTCGGTGTTCGTTTTTATGCACTACTTGCAAGCATTGATACATGTTGATCACCTACCTAGTGCTTGGTGCCTCATTACGTGCAACATCTTCATCATCGTCTATGTCTCTCGGCTGGCAATGCACACTTCTTACTACGTTTAGTGCGCGGTTGCATATTGAATCCGCAACTCATTTCGATTCTAAGCAAGTCCCTTACGGGTGATCCTCTTCATGGAATGAGCAAAATTTGTTGTTTGTGCACAGTTTCGAGTGGAACACTAAATTATAGCTCTGTGCAGTTTTAGCTGGGAAGTGATTGATGCCTAATGACATTCTTCCTTTGTGTTGTCTAGGAGGCCGTCTGCTCGCAAATGTACCAATCATTCATTGTTTCAGCTTAGACACCTCTCTTGTCAAGTTCTTGAAAAGATGAGTAAGGGTTTCAATGTAACTTGCTTCCTTGTCTTTACCCTTGCTCGCCACAGCCTGGGGCTTCCTGCTCGCGTATCTGGAGTCATCTTTTGGTTCATCATCCTTGATGACTCCAATCGCATGCAGGTATTTCTCAATAGCAATTGTCTCATCGCAGTTCTCTAATAATGTTGGTTTCACAACTCGCTTAATGAACTATGCAATACTGGTTGGCAGTGAAGACGTATAGTAGTTGACAGTGATGGAGTCATGAGATTTTGTGTCTACTGCAAACTTGTTCAATATGTGCAAAAACCTCTCATTGAAATCTTTCACCTTTTCTTTCGACTCCATCTTCAGACTGCCAAACTCTTTGAGAAACATGGTCGGGGTCTTGTCATCAACAAATTTTTCCAAAAACATCTGTTTGAACATACCCCAGTTATGGATGGAGTTGACAGGAAGGTTGTGATACCATACCGCGACCATCCATGGCACACAAACGATATGCATGCAATGTCATCGTACTATACCTCGAGTGCTTTCAGCTGTAGGTATAAGTTGTCCAAGTGATATTCAGCCTTCACTGCTCTGTCAGGGTCATACTTTGTGAGCATTCTCTCTATACACTTTGGCATCATGTGCAAAGCACCTGGGAGAGCCAATGGTCCCTGAGTCATCTATTCCAAGTTTTGGTCACCCATGTATTCTTCTTCTTCATCCTCCTCCTCTTCTTCGGAATTTGACGTTACGACTCTGAGTCTTTTGATTCATCTCCGCCTTTGCCTCCTCTGCTTCCTTCCCCTCTACCTCCTGTACCTGAGTCTGATCCCAAGAACACGAGAGTGCCCCGTTCTCCTTGTCAAAAGACTGGAGGTTCCTCTCCGTTCTCAACTTCTGCTAGACCTTCGAGCGTGGAAAAAACTGCTTCTTCCATCGATGACACAACAACTCCTGTGGGAGTGGTCTTTGGCTTCTTTGATGTGTAAGGAAGATCTTGTATTCTTGGGATCAGTCCAACTGCTTTGGAAAATTGACCAGTGATGGGATGGACAAAGTGGAGACGCTGATATGAAATTTCATGTTCATGTCTGGGAGGTGAGGAGTAACCAACTTCAGAGTTGCACATAGGTGAGAGGGAGTGTTAGTTACTGCCTTGACCAAATGATTAATGAGTGGGGGTGAGAGGACATTCAACCATAAACAACTGACGACCCTCCTTCTAGTGTTAGAAATGTTGACAATGCTGGACCCATCAACATTCAGGGGATCTCCCCGGTATGAAGTAACTAGAACTCACACCATTTGGTGTAGGAGTCCCATATGGTATGATGGCCTGATTTCCATTGTTTTAAAGGTTTTCCTTAGCTCTTGCTTGTCAGCACATGTGAGTGGTTGTCTTTTTCTTCGAACAATGAGGTTTGCGTGCCTGGTGAGTGCTTAGTGTTACTTGTGTCGAGGTTCTTTCACTACAGAGGGAGAGTGTGAGAATGAGTCTCAAGTCGAAAGGGAATAGTCCCAACTCTGTTAGACACGCACAACACAACAGGACATGCACAACTTCCAACGAAGTAGTCCACATGCATGCGGCAGTCACAAACACACAGTGAACAGATAGCACGTACAACACCCAACGGAATAGTCCACACGAGTGCGATAGTAGTTATAACAAGTTTTATGAGAATGGTTTTGTCGAGTGTTCGGTGGAATAGTCCACACGAGCGCGATAGCGTTAACAACTTATACAACACATTTTCTAAAGCATATGTATTAGAACAACCGAAATAGTTCAATTGTGTTAATACAGGTTAAAGCAACATGCATTACATGCATCCACGTATAGTCTTACAAAGAAATACAATACATGTGTGAAAACGTGCGGGCCTATTATCAGGCTTCTAAATTAAGTGAAATTTCCAAGACACATTGGTACACTGTTACATCACTAACCCTAATAGCAGGGCATTGGAGCCAGTGCTCGCTTCTAAAAGAAAAGACTACAGACTCTCAAGGCTATGTGGGAGGAGCCAAGCTGAGAAGTCTTTTGCATGTACAAATGAGGGGTATATATACCCAAGGGTGAAACTGACCCTTGTGACTGTCCGACTTCCCTCATGACTATTTGACTTACATGACTCTTCAATTTTACATGTGGGTCCCTTGGACTTCCACCTTACATTACATTGATTACAACAATATGGCCCATAGTAGTGATGTGGCCGAGATGACTCATGACATGACTCGAAATGACAAAGCTGGTATGTTCATGCTGTTGCTAGTGTCCATGTCGAGCTGCAGTGTTGTTGAGTGACGAATGTGCTCTTGGTGTATCATAGCTTCACCTCTACATGGCAAGGTGTGCGCAGTCTCCGATGGTATTGATGTTCGCCTGATGTTGCACGTGCATGTCTCTCCTTTGCTTTTACTTGGCATGCTTCGTGTGTTCATTCGTTCACGAACAAGTCTCCTAGCATACGCTCCTTGTTCGTCTCGTTCATCGTTGCACCATGTCTCATCCATGTAAATATATTCGCAATCACTCATGATGAGACGACATCAAATCCAAAAATATCCTAGTCTACCATGATGCATCATCTTTTGTTTTCAGGTGCAGGTGACCGGGAGCGAGTACAAGGCTCTGAAACTTCTAGAGCACATTTCAGGCTAGGATACGGGCTCCGAGCATTGTTAACGAAAATTGCGTAGAGGTCACTGGGAAGCTGAGACAGTCAGCCCAGATCATTAGTGACTGTTTGCGGGATCTGGCTCAGCTGAAGGGCATATCGACGCAAGTTTTCCAGGGAGACAGTGCAGGCAGCAGGGACAACATTGGCAGTCAAAACTGCGCAGATTCTCCGAGGAGGCTGGTAGTGCGCTGCAGGAGCTTACTGGCCAAAACTGCACAGAACTAGGAGATTGGCCTATAGGACATCTCTGCGTAGTTTCTAGGCTGAGCGAGGTGTCGAGCAGTTGGGAGATAGCCCATGAAAACTGCACAGTTTTCAGGAGGAGCAACAAGACAGCTGAGAGGGTTATTAACTGATAGAACTACACAGATTTTGAGGACAGTGCAGTGACAGACGCTGGGTGCCTGTCCTTAATGTCTACACAATTTCTTGATTGAGTGCAGTTGGGCATGCTGGCAGATTCTGTACAATTTTTTGGAGGAGTGGAGCCTGAGGTCACTTCCCAGTCAAACTCTCCAGTTGACAAGCTAGACGCTTGGTAGGTTTGCTTGCGGGAAGCGCATATTAAGATGGCTTGCTAAGGAAATTCTGCACTATTCTAGGTGAAAGTCAGTCAGGTCGATTCCAGGATTGCATAGTGCAGATTGCCTGGGAGGTAGCCTCAAGCTTTGCGCAGTTATGGGGAGCAACACATCATCACTGAAGGCTGAGACTGTGTAGTGCAGTTCAGCAGAGGTCCGGCTGTTGGGGGGTGGTCCAGTCGATAGAGTTTCAACAAAATGACTAAGTGTGTGAGCGAGTGAACTTGTGCATGCATGACCTTGCGAACACACACTCAACATGACTCTATGACAAGACACCTCAAACCATCAAGACAACGTACACTCAATGTGACTGACTGACAGGTGCAAGCGACAAGCATGAAACTTGAGATAGATTGTTGAACGAACGTGACGACACTTGTGTGACATTGCATACAACTTCGTGTGTGAGTGCAAAAGTTTCTTACATATCGAATACAAATTGAACACACGAAGAAAGACTTTGTGTATAGCCAGAACATGGCTGCAAGCATGAAATTGTGACCAACATACTAAAATATGTTCAGTGAACGGTTAAGCGAGGAGGTTGCGAAGACTCAATACGAGCTCATGGGATGAGCCCAAGTGCTTGCAAACATCAAGGAAAAACCCAAGGAAGGCTCCAAAATTGGATGCAGACCAAAATTTTGGAGGGTGTTGTAGCTGCTAGAACACCTTCTTTCATTTAATGTACAAATGTAATTGTTATACGTATTTAAACAATTTTTGATGCCGATCATTTTGCAACTTCCCCTAAGTCTACATAAGTTGAAGAGGTCGATGATCCATGTAGATTATTGTCTCCTTCCCCAGAATATAATGTTTCCATTACTAGCACTCTTGCATGGTGGAATACATTTCCTTATCATAAGTGGGGTACCTTCGAACAATATCAGTGAGCGTCTAACTGTGATAGGCCATTGGATGCCCTTGTTGAGTGAGTATTGTACCAATAGCATAATTTGAGGCATGTGTCTCAATATCAAATGGATGTTGCAGGTATGGCAAGGTGAGGATTGGTGAAAAGCAAAGGTGGTGGTTTAGTTCAATGAATGCATTTTTTTGTGAGTCGGATCACAAATTTTTTTCTTTTCCTCCACCCTTAGTAATTTGACTGGAGGACCAAGTGATATGAGATAACCCAGGCATGAATCTCTGATAGAAATTAGCAAGGCACAAGAAGCTACGAAGCTCTGTTAGAGTAATTATTAGATCTTTGCTAGATCCACATGCACAACTTTCTCATCAATTATGTAGTAGAGTTATTGGACTTAGTCCATGCTAAAGGAGCATTTCTCCAGGTTGGCACATAACTTGTGATGCCATAGTGTCTAAAGGACTTGGTAAATATGTTGCAAGTGTTATGCTCAACTCTTGCTAAAGATGAGGATATCATTTAGATATACAACCTAGAATTAGTGGGTGAAAGGCCACAAGATGTCATCCATTAGCCTCATAAAAATTGTAGGGGAATTTTTCAACCCGAAGGGCATAACCAACCGCTCAAAGAGACCCCCCTTGGATTTGAAGGCAATATTCCATACATCTGTGGGTTCGATTGCAACTTGGTGATATCAAAACTTCAAATCAATCTTACTAAATTACCTAGCCCCCTTGATCTGTTCAAGAAGGCCATCAATGTTTGGGATCAATTATATATTCACGATTGTGATTTTTTCAGTTCCCGATAATCAATGCAGAGTCTCCAGTTCCCATCTTTCATTTGCACAAGTACAATTGGGTTCCCAAAATGTGAGGAGCTTTGTCTAATGTGCCCTTTTTGTGGTAATCCTAGATCTGTTACTTGATTACCTCATTTTCTAGAAGATATCGATGATAGATTCACCCATTAAGTAGAGGTGCACTAGGGGTCATATCAATCAAATGCTTGACCTGGCAGTGCACAGGTACCCACGTGGGTGAGGAGAAGATGTCCCTATACCCTTCCACAACCTTATCTACTTACTTCTACTGCGTGGAGGAGCCCTATTTGGAGGCCATGGATGTGGCCACGATCTTCACCTTTCTTTGAGAGTGAATCAGGAACAAAACAAATTTCCTAGTCTAGGAGATGATCTTACTGCATTGCTTAAAAGAGATCAAAGAAATGGATGTATATAGTTTTCTACCCAAAGTAAAAATAATAGTACGAGGTCTGAACTCATACAAAACTTGTTGCTTCCACAATTATGGTTGGACTAATCAAACAACACAAACTTCAAGGGGAGAAACACTACACAATACCTCATTCGTGAAAGGCTTGAAGTTGTAGGGTAGGCGGGACTGGTGGCTGACGCAAAGATCTCACCCTTGGTGGAGCTCCTCAATGGTGTATGGTTGTGGGTGTAGTGTTTTCGACAAGCCCAACCACTTCATGACCTCAGCTGAGAGGATGTTCTTTCGACTCCCATTATTGACAATGAACTTCAATGGAGAACCCTTCACCCACATCTCTAAGTAGAAGAGACACTCACCCTCCTCTAAATCTTCAGGCTCACTTTTCTTGACCTGGTGGTGGAAACAGTGGCGTTGGGTTTTGCATCAATGATTTGATTCCGCTTGTCGACTTTTTTGTCAGATTCAGAACATGCATTTGACTTGAAAGCTTTCAACTCGACCACCAATTACTGCTTTGCAGACATTCAATTGTGTTGTGAGTGGGGCTCTTGTGGAACTCACACAACTTTCCTGTGTCTTTTTTTGTCTTCCCATTGCTATTATTCAGTTGTGGCTTCGACAGGTTGTCTTAATTCATTACACCTTGGCTCTGTCCTTTGTTCTTAACTTTGGGGGTGCCCTTTCCCTACTTTAGATTTGTAGATCCAAGTATTACTTATTCTTTTTAAATTTATGCTCAATCTTGACAAAAAATCAGTATGTTACACAAAGAGAAGATATGACCAAGAATTCCATTTCCGCGTGGATGTATTTATGTAGACAACCATGGTACTTGAGCACTAGATGTCTCTCAAAGTCCTTGATACCCAGCTTTGTGCGTAGGGTATGAAAGATATTCATGAACTCTGGCACTTCTTGGTCCCTTTCCTACTATTGTGTGGTCCATTTTATGTACCTCTCTTCATAACTCCCAATAGGGTAATATTGTCCCTTAACAACTTCTCGGAAAGTGTCCCAAGAGGGTGCAACTGAAAATAGTGAGGATTCCTCCTTGGCCCTTTGCTGACAATAATTTTTCCACTAATCCTTGACATGGGGGGTGGCCTTAAGGAGTGAAAAAGTGATATTTTCTCCATCAAAAAATTATGTACCGAAAAATATCCTTCCAACAAATTTAACCATTTATCTAGAGCATATGTGTTTATCTGTCCTTCAAATATGGGAATGTCAAAATTAACTTGTACCTTAAATGGGGCGATGCCTCCATAGTGACTGTTGGACAAAGATTTGTCACCCATTGGTATATGTTGAAGGATCTCATTCCTTTGTCACTTAAGCGCATCTTCGAGCAACAATTTGATAAGATATTCTACTCCTTCACCTTTCATTTCTTCCATCACGGGAGGTCGTTGAGGTCGACAAGGATAGTCTTGCAAGGGTTCAAGAAATTCGAGTCCCAACTCCTTATACCCTGACCTTGCTGGGGATATGCGCAAAAAAACAACGAAATAACAGAGCCCTCTAATACCAATGATCCAAATTTATGGAGGAACGAAATGAAATATAGATTTAAAACAAAAACATAGAGATACAATGAAACTATACTTCAATTAATAAATAGCAAGTGCTGAAAATTGTTTACATGCGAAGTGAGAGCAAACCAGTTCGGGCGATGGTAGCTTATCTCTCAGAAGAGATGTAATGACTACATGCTTTATCAACTGTGTTACCATTAGGCTCAGAGGCGTTTTTATGATGAATAAAAATGAGAAACCCTAAACATCCAAAAACCTTACCCTAGGAGATGAAGCCTCAATGAGGTTAGTTGGAACATTAACTTCCCGAGGTCATAACTTTGGCATACAATCTCCGTTTGGTTTGCTAGATAGCCTGTTAGAAAGGTTTATCTGATTATAAAAACTTTCAACTATGAATGTGGGAAAATATTTTCTCATGTCCCATAAAACACCATTTAGGGCCTCAAAATGACTTCAGAAGTTCAGGTCTCAAAAATTGCCAAAAAAAAAGAAATTTGTCGAAATAGGAAATTGTGTTGTGAAATAGGAAACTGATAGGAAACAATGTTGGGGTTCCAAGTGGAATAGGCAGGTGGTCACCAATATCCACCTGGATTAACTAGAAAAACCCATGGGAATGAAATTGAACCACATGTGAGGCTATGAGTGTGACTCTGAAAAGGGGATGACTAAGAACCCATTGAGTCACCACATACTTGCAAGGCAAAACAAAAATAAAAGAGAAACACGGATGTAAGGTTAGAAGAATGAATAGTTCCATTTTTGTGATGAGTGTTTGTTATGCACACAAGACACTATAAAACAAAGGAGAAGCACCAAGGGACTACTATAATAGTGAAGGAATCCCTTTTTCTCTATGTGGTTTACTTTGTTTAGACACGTAAGACACTAAAAAACAAAGAATAAGCAATGAGGTACACCTATAATAGCGAAGTATTCTTTTTTGTGTTATGTCGACCCATGGTGTCCATATTTTGGTATGCTAATAGGTCCATACTTAGTAACGGAAGAGAAAAATTCCAATTCCTATATGTGAAGGAGAGTGGCCTTCATATCCTATACCTTGAGATTGAATTATATAGATGCCCAAGACAACCTTCGCCTAAGGCATTAGATTTGGCTTAGTAGTGGCTACCTACAAGAAATACCATAGTGTAGTTCATCCTATGGTGGGGTGGAATGTGGCTCTCCCTTCTTCAGTTTCCAACAAATTTAAGTGACGTAGATAAGTTTATCTAATCCATTGCTAATGAAATGAATTACTATTCAATGTTTCATGATTTATAACTATGTTGGATTACTATGTATACTACAAATGGTGAGCCAGAAGTTCTTATGTTGGCCTACTAATTATGCTTGCAATGAAAATCTAGAACAATGTTTTATGTTGTTGGGTTTTTTTTATCACTTCCTCATGTGTGACCTCTATATACAAAAGTAATTCCTTGAATTAAATTTTTCATGTGATAAATGTTGTGAAGTGGGATTCATATGCTGGATGGAGCCATGTAGCTCTTTATGTATCCAACAATGTGACTTGACTTTACAAATCTAGTAGTGGGATAGAACAATAACGACTATATCCTTGCCTTGATGATAAGGGTTGAAGTTTATTCTCCGCCCAAAGGGTTTTTGTTCCTCTGGAGACAATCTAGGAAAATGGCCTCTCTATTTATAAGTGTTTGAGGTGGGGAGTTTAAAATTGTGGATTTGGATGTTTGTCGTATTTTAGCATTTTGAAGTTGCTAAGTTGGAGATAATGTTTGGGATGCTTTCATAGGCTGGAGAAAATTTTTGAATATTCAAAATCTTATTGGTAAGTCTATGCCCTATCGAAACCCATTTTAAACCTTGATACAAGCCTAATAAGTCTTTTAGAATTTGTATAAATTCGAAGATCGGATGATTTATCCCAACCTTGGTCATATGGTCCAATAGGGGGTCATGAGAAAGTGCTTATCCAAAAGGGGGATTAATTTTTAGAAGGATAGGAGATTGGATGTTGGGTTATTAGGCCATCAATATCATATCCATTTCAATTATATCTCACATGAATTCTCATATTGATAGATCTTGAGAACCCTGTCAACTAAAAAGGAGTTTTTGCTCCTGTTAATTATGGTGCATCAACTATTGATGAGTCGCTTATAAGGCATTGAACAAATATCAAACAAATATCACTAATGCACCCCCAATACTGAAAATACCCGACACTTCTATTGACTAATGAAGACAAAAGTTTTGAGATTCATCATTTGAGGGGATTAAGACTTTGGCTATCAAAGGTAAAACATTGAATGACCAAGTATTGGGAGGTCAGGACCTTTATATTATAATTTATCTCCTAATATTAATGGACCCCAAAATGCCTATTAATGGTTAGATATTTGTTCTTATGTAATGACTATGGTGTATTATCGTATCAATTGTTGAGGCATTGGTTGGGAATTTTCTATGAAACTTTCCTCCCAATACTGCTGAAACTTGAAAGGTCTTGATGTGGCTTGCTGGTGTGATAGGTGTTGATGTGGCAAGCTGACATGCCATAATAACATGTCACCAAGGTGGGTCTTTGCTGATCTAGCATGATGAAGTGGGATGTCAACATGGAAGGATGACATGGTAGAAACATTAGTGTGGTGGTTAGATAACAACCAAGCTAGAGGTGATGTGGACTTCATGATATTGGGCTACCAATTATCAAGTCTCGAGATGTTGAGTATTGTGAGATTGAGGAAGAAATGTGTGTGCTCCTAATACTAAAAAATCTCAATAAGTCTATTATTTGATGGAGAAAGATCCATTATTAAATTGCATGTTATTAGTATTTAGGTGTTAGGAATTCGACTGGTCGAGTACCGATAGGTCAGGATATTGCCTATTGAGGTTTCCTCCTGATATTGATAGACTCCAACAAGGGTCTAACAAAAATTGTGAAGTTGATTGGTAGTTGACATATCATGTACAATGGTGACAAAGGGAAAAATTCCTCCTATTTGTCTGCAAAGTGGCACGATATGGATGTTGATGTGGCACTCAATGGACAATATTTAAATGGACATAACTTTGTGCCCATAACATAGATTTGGAAAAGAATATATCGTTATAAGTGTATCGATGAGAAGAAGATGTTGGTAATCCCATAAATGAATTTTAAAGAGGATTGAATGAAGATGGACTTTGAAAACCTCATCTCCATGAATCTTAATCTTAGAGGTCAGGTTTGGATGCCCCGCATCCTTAATCGGGCATTAAGGGGATGGGTATGTTACATTAACCATCCCAATGGATATGTTCTATGATGATTGTGAGCCTCCAATTCAATTTTGTTGACCAGATCTACTACAATGAGATTAGCCTGTGAACCTAAGTAAATAGGCCATCAATCTTGGTCTTCTTGACATAGATCTTAATATGGAATACTTCGGTCGTTTCCTTCTCTTCTTATTGATGAAGAACACTCAAATTCACTTCCTTCTACATTATTGTGTACACAAGCTTCTCATCCACATTGGAAATATTTTCCATCTAATTTCTCAAATCAATGACAATAATATTATTTTCCTTTCCATCTTTCTTCTGGTTCTTTGGGTTTCGTTTTCGATGTAATTTTCAACATTTTTCATAAGTGTGACCATAAATGTTGTAGTTGTTGTAATGACTATTAGGATCCTTGCACTAATGTTTAGTGGAATTTTTCTTCTCATCCTTTCCACATTCCACTTATTCTTCCCCTCCTTGGAAGCATCTTGGTGCTCTCTGTGCTTTGAACCACTTGAAATCCTTTTCCTCTGGCCTATGCTTTCTAGGTACCATGTGTGTAGACAAGGCTCATCCATCATTCTTGGATTGAAAAACATCACATGATTTCATATATGGCTATGTAGATCCCCTAAATACTTGAAGAGTACATCTAAGCTCTTAGGTGAGATACCCAACACGATGTCCATCTTCTTGAACTCAATGGTGTACTCATGTACACTCTACCCTTGCCTCTACCAAAAGTAGTGTCATTGGATTGTTTGGTCATTACATTCTCAGTAGGGTATAATTGGGACTTTATGAGTGCTTTGAAGTCCCCCCACTTAGGGGATTACTCTCTAGCCTAACTGTCTTCATATGACTTTCCCACTAGGTTAGAGAAAATATAGAAATTCCCACTGTAGATCAATAGATTATGCAATATAATAAAACACAATACAAGATCTACTTCTACAACACTTTGCGGAAGCTTAATCAAATTGAGCACGATCAATGAGAACACATATAACTGAGAATGAGAAGCAATCACACATAACACTGAAGAAATAACCCGGGGAAAGCCTTAGCCTAAAACCCCAGCTCTGTATTATCATACAAGTGGAAATATAGTCTGAATTAAAAGAATCAGCTCACTAGCTATTATGCTCTCTTTGCAATCCCTCTGCTACTCATAGATAGTCAAAGGCCTCTCTCAAACTTTCTCCTCTGCCCTCCAAGCCTCCTATTTCTTTGCGCAATTTTGCTTGGGGTCTAATGCAACCACTTGTGTGAATTGGCCTTTTCACACACTCACTAACCTCTGATCTAACTGCACAATCCTGAAGGAGATAAATCATTCTCCATGGATGACTTTCCTTTATAGGAAAAATCCATCCAAATGATAGTACATTGTCCCTCCTCTTATCTCAACTGGGTCTTTGTCTAAACTGACATGATAGTACATTTTCCCTCCTATGATCTCAACTGGGTCTCTATCTAAACTGACATACATGAGTTATTCATGAGAGAATATTCAATTATCTAAAGAAAAGCAGTTACACGCATGCAAGCATTAACTAACTAAACTCACATTAATTTAAACAAATTGTTTAAATCAATCTAACTGGACTTGACTCAGTTAATTGAGAAAACTAATTACAACTTAAATTAGAACTCATCCTTATCTATTTAACTGATGGATAAATTCCTCAATTAATAGAGAAATTGTTACATGTCCTCACATAGACTTCATGTTTGATTTTTCACAACTAATTAACTCATGGTGAATTAATTTATTTATTTTCAAATAGTTGTTAAGTTCAAATTCAAATTTTACTTCCTATTTTAGTCCAGGGACTGAATAAAATTAGGAATCCATCCTGAACTGCTAAAAATAGAATGCTATTTTTAGCACTTCCATTTTTCATTCCCTGTTGCTCAATCTAGCACTGGTACCCAAACTGCTATTTATAGTAGTGCTATTTTTAGCACTTCTATTTTTAGCATTTCTTGTTACCATTTTCAACACTCCCTCTCAACAAGAAAGGCTTCAACTCGAACACGATCCTGTACCTTTGGAATGTTGATTTTGGTTCACCCGGTCGACTTAGTGAGATTGGACGTTACTATCAGTTATTAGCGTTGGTTCGGGACCTTAAAATTATATTGGTTGTGGTACGACCTTGACTGCCAGCTTCGGATCTTTGCTAAACTATGAAAAGTGGGGTTTTCTTTTCGTCGCAATGACGCCGCTACATACCAGGGCAAGTTGTCTTTGAAGATCCTTGACGGGCAACCTATTGGTTTGGACGGTAAGTACCAACGTACGTATTTTTGAGAATAAACGTCACGTCCCTAGTAGATTGATGGGTCATGAGATCCCTGTACAATTTTTCAGTGATGCATTAAGAGCAATACTAAAAGCTTAATGGGAGAGGGGCCGGGCCCCGATCTTTCAACCGTATAGCTGCCTACATGCAACACTTCTACCACGTGTGGTTGCTCCAACAACTCTAGAAACAAAAACACTCCCAACTAACCTCTCTGTTGGGCTAGAACCATACTCTGATGCAGAAGCTCTACTTGCTGCTGACAAGTGCTCCCTCTCTAACCTCTGAGTTACTGCAACACTCCATGCATCTCGCACCATTGCACACCTCTCTCTGCCATCTTGCACTGGTGCAACACTCATGTGCCTCTCGCATTGTTGCAGCCTGCTAGCTCTACATAGTTTTGGGACTCCAGCAATGTAGCTCTCTCTACCGCTCCATCTGCATCTGTCTCTAACCACTCAGTCAGTCCTGCTACTCCTCATTGGGGCTCCTGTATCAAAGTCGAATCAAAGAGGTTGGGTACCTCAAGGATCCTGCCCCTATTCCAGCCTTCTTGGGACGATCACTCCACATCGCCCCACCTCCTACCTGGAGGTATGGATGCATGTGATCCCTTTGCCCACTTGGCTCAAAATTTCCCCTTATTGGAGGTCTCTGCATGAGTAGATGTCTCTACTCGATCTCCTCTCAACTTCTTTAGTTATGGCTGCTCCACAACCTCTTGAAGTTGCTTCACCACTCGTGGCTCCTCCACAATCGTTTGATACTTCTTCTAGCGTTGCATGTTGAGAGTTAATGTACTCTCCCTCTCAACCACCAAGTCTCCATCAGTTGCCTTGCTCCTCAAGGCTTTGCATGCATCTTGAAGCTCAAGAGCATACAGGTTCTTGACCCATGAACCGATCTGCTTCACTTGTTTAGTGATGATGTGTCTAAGGAAAACCTTTCCCTTATTGAAGACTACATCATAGCCTCTGTCTTCCAACATCGTGATCGACACCAAATTTCTCTTTAGTCCCGGTACATACTTGACATCGGTCAAGGTAATGCAAGCTCCATGCTCCCTCTAAAAAATAATTGTGCCTACACCTGAGACACTATACTTTTCATCATTACCCATCGCTATGAGTATCTAGAGATCTTTCTCCTCTAAAGTACTGAAAAAACTCTTATCGTCAGTCATGTGGAAAGAAGCTCCACTGTCAAGAAACCAACCACTTCCCACCATGGATGAAACCATGCATGCGAACAGTGTGAAATCCAACTCGAATTGTGAGGCCAGTGCCTCACCTTCTTATCCTTCCACACATCCCTTCTTGGCTTTCCTCAGTGGACAATTTGTAGCAAAATGGCCCACCTCATGACAACGAACGCATCGCACTTTCGATTTGTCAAACTTCTTCTCACCTTGGGAAGAACTGGATTGGGAAAGAGAATCCTTCTCCTTCCCCTTCTTCACCTTACTCACTAAGGCTCAGTTTTCTTCATCCTCCATGGATGAAGAACCATCTCTGATGCTTCTTCTTATCTCCTCCTGCATCAGATTTGACCAAAGTCATTCCCAATATGGCAGTTTCTCTCTTCCATTAACCGAGTCATGGTAGGTATGCCAGCTCTTACAAAGACCGTGGAGTGCAAGACTCACCATGTCATCATCAGTTGTCGCGATCCCTACACTTCCAAGCTCATCCCTGCATGTGGTGAGCTTATTCAGATACGTAGAGATCGTGTCGCCCTTTTCACACTTGATCTTCTGAAGCTTGTCCTTCAGAGCCAGCTTCCTCTGATCGCTGGTATTCTGATATAGATCTTTCAATGTTTTCCACATTGAAAATGGTGTCTCCTTCCCATGGAGGCTCGAGACAATGTGGTCTCGAACTCCCTTCAAGAGGATTGTCCTTGCTCTAGCCACACACTTTTTCCATTCTACCAATTAAGTAGCATCAGTCGGCTTGGGGACTTCTTGATCAATGAAGTCCTTTAGACTTTTATCCTCTAATACTACTTCCATGCGATCCTTCCAGGCTATATAATTCAAGCTGCCATCAAGGGCATACTCGAATCTTAAACCACTGAACGCCATAGGTGAAATAGAGATGTGATAAGAACTTGATTTCTATATTTAGGAATCACAAACTTCGAACTTCTCCCTTCTTGTATGCTATTCTTCCTTGATCACCTTTGCTATGATACCATGCAGAAATTCCCACTGTATATCAATAGATTATGCAATATACTAAAACACAATACAATATCTACTTCTACAACACTTTGTGGAAGCTTAATCAAATTGAGCATGATCAATGAGAACACATATAACTGAGAATGAGAAGCAATCACACATAACACAGAAGAAATAACCAGGGGAAAGCCTCAGCCTAAAACCCCAACTCTATATTAGCATACAAGTAGAAATATAGTCTGGATTACAAAAAGAATCAACTCACAAGCTATCCTGCTCTCTCTGCAATCCCTCTATTGCTCATAGGCAGTCAAAGGCCTCTCTCAAACCTTCTCCTCTACCCTCCAAGCCTCCTATTTCTTTGCGCAATATCCCTTGGGGTCCAGTGTAGCCATTTGTGTGAATTGCCCTCTTCACACACTCACTAGCCTCTGATCTAACTGCGCAATCCTGAAGGAGATAAATCCTTCTCCATGGATGAGTTTCCTTTATAGGAGAAATCCATCCAACTGATAGTACGTTGTCCCTCCTCTGATCTCAACTGGGTCTCTGTCTGAACTAACATGCATGAGTTATTCATGAGAGAATATTCAATTATCTGAAGAACAATAGTTACATGCATGCCATCATTAACTAACTGAACTCACATTAATTTAAACAAACTGTTTAAATCAATCTAACTGGACATGACTCAGTTAACTGAGCCAACAAATTACAACTCAAATGAGAACTCATCCTTATCTCTTTAACTGATGGATAAATTCCTTAATTAATAGAGAAATTGTTGCATGTCCTCACATAAAGTTCATGTTTGATTTTCACAACTAATTAACTCATGGTGAATTAATTAATCTATTTTCAAACAGCTGTTAAGCTCAAATTCAAATTTTACTTCCTATTTTAGTCCAGGGACTGACCAAAATTAGGAATCTATCCCGAATTGCTAAAAATAGAATGTTATTTTTAGCACTTCCATTTTTCATTCCCTGATGCTCAATCCAGCACTGGTACCCAAACTACTATTTATAGTAATGCTATTTCTAGTACTTCTATTTATAGCATTTCTTGTTGCCATTTTCAACAGAAAACCCCTCTAACTTTAGTCTAGGAAATGATATTTTTTTCTCCTCATCTATATGGTGAATTCTAAAATACTCTTCTAAGTGATACAATTAGTGATTCAATTTAAGACATTGATCTCACAGTGGTACAACATTATGTCGATCTTCTCTTCCATATTAAATAAGGACTGTGAATGGGTAATGAAACTTGAAATCAAATTCTCTTTCTTGGGTTCTTCCCTTGACTCCTTTTCTGGGTCTTGATGATAATCTATTTCCCCTCCTATCTGACCTTTGAGTTGGAACCTCCATCTTCTTTGATTCTAAGTTTGTTTGCTTGATCTGCCACAAGTAGGTTCATATTGTGGCTGATGTCGATGGCCTATGCTTACAACCTCGTGAATCTCTCTTTTGCCATATTAGGGTTATTGTGAATAAAACTTTCGAGCATGGCTAGGGTTCTGTGAATTTATTCTTAAATTAGTTCATGGAACCCCTACAAATTCCCATGAAATCCCCCCAAAGAAACTTGCTTTAATACCAATTGATTTAAATTACCATGGATTTTCCACTAGATAGTTTGTCACAACATATATGATAAAATAAAATGAAATCTATGTCAGTGAGGTTAAATTCCTTTTATTTCTAGATTTGTTCATTATTAATTTTCTACTTATGCATGAAATAGACAAAATGTGGAAAATAGAGAAAAATAAATAAAGTCACACACCATCCACAATTAACACAAAGATTTGTTGCATTTGTAACTATGGTCAGTCTTCATAATGTAGTTTTGGTCATTTGATGTATTATATTTGTCACTGTAAAGTATATTTTATAAATGCTTGAGTCAAAGAAAATATATCTTGAGTGAAAGTCCCATTGCGAATTTTAAAAGATGTAAATTTGAATTTTCGAAATGTAATTTTTGGCTCCAAAAAGTGACAAGTCGGTTTCCCTCCTAGTCAATTTGGACCTAGTTAAGAGACGTGTCTTTTCATCCTAGACATACTATTATATAGAGGAAGCTCGAGCTCCTCATTTGGTAGATTTGTATTCCTCACTCAAGACAACTTCTGGGCAAGCAAAGGAGGTCAAGAAGGACAAATAATGACAAAGAAAGAAGGTTGAGTTTCTCTCTCTCCTCTCTCATTAACTCACACGTGTGGAAAAAATTATCTCTGTGATTCACATATTTCTGGGGCAACAACTTTAGGGGGATGAAATTTTTATGGGTTACTAGGTAGCTTCAGGGGGCCAAAATTCTAGGTTACTGGACAGTTTTTGGGAGAACGAAATTTTTGGATCAGGCTGGCAGAACAAAGTGCAACTTCAGTTTGGGTGACTTGAATTGGAGGAGAATACCAAGTTTGACCATAGGTCTAGGTGTGTCTCTTATTGAAAATGAATAATTTCTCTATTGAAAAGGTTGGTGGGTTTTCCCGGGGTAAATCTTGTCTCTCTTTTGTGCATTGTGATCTCTACTATTCTACTACTGAATTTCAAGTATAATCACTAAATGATACATTGAAATAAGAAAAAAGAATATCTGCATCAAAAGTAATTATTAGAATTTCAGAAATATTGTGGTAACCCTAATTGCACTATATAATCAACATGGTATCAGAGCTTTGGTGACGAAAAGAAGGTATATTGAGATCACCTTTGCCAAAACCCTACAGAGACAATCTTACTTAACTCTTACTTGTATATTGGCTCATATGGCCTCCTCCATGAAATCTGAAAAGAAGCTAGATGGGGGCATTGTGGTGAAGTAAAATTATAAGTGCAGACACGAACGAATTCCTCTAGCCCGATAATGGGTCTAGCCACAATAGATATATTCTATGGAAGATTTCCTTAGGTTAGAATCAATCAAGAGGGCCTACCTCTTGGTCGCTTATCTTGCTTGACGATGTCCTCGCTTGCTCACTCCAGCAATCTCTCACTTCCTTCTTCAAGTTCCTGAAACAAGTAAACAACAACAACACGCAAACATAATAATAGACAAATTGTAATTCAACCTACTTAATGAGTCAAGAAGCATCAAGACACGAATATGTAATATTACAAAACATGTAGGAAATGAATTGATAGCTGCATATATTAATATCAAAGAGAGATTACAACCATTCGTCTTGACATCACAGTCTTCCTCTGACAATACCAAATTCCAACACACTTCTGCTAGCATTCCATGATGGCTTCAAACAAACATAGTTTAAAGGCTCTTCCCTTTAGACTTCACTCCAAACCAAACACACTTCTCCCTCACACAACTAGATGGCTACAACTAGTAATAGCTTGCTTGTCTAATCAAAATAATATACTCACACTCAGCCAACACTCTAACTAGCTTGTGCTTGGGAAGAAGGGAGGTTTATATAGGAAATATGGGTGGTAGATGAATGCTCTTCTCATGGGAGAAGGACTTATCCCTTGAGGTAGTTCCATCATTATAGGGGAAAGGATCCCAAATTGTCATCCTCGACCCCATCCGGCCAAACCATTTACCAGGCTTGCATTACGAAGCTTCTCAAGCTGGAAGCTTCGGCTCTAATTTAAAAAAAATTCCATAACAGGACCGACGCGATTGGAACATAGCTCAGTTGCACCGATCGACGCAGGGAATAGTGCTAATTTCTGCACATTGAAAGCTTTGGCTCTAATTTAAAAAACTTTCCATAACAGGATCAACGCGACTGGAACATAGCTCAGTCACACCGATTGACGCGGGGAATAGTGCTAATCTCTGCCCATCGGCGCGGGGGAGACAAAGGTCATTAGTGCCATTCTTGTAAACTCAAAAAAACAGAAGTTTCAGGGAACATGGTGCAAAAGGAAAATGATATTCTCATGAAGAGGGACATAATGGGAGTTTCTTCATGAAGGCAAAGCATGTGGGGTTCACTATAGAGGTCCTCCAGGATCAAGGAATGGGCAGTACAGTGACAGTGACAAAATGATGTGTAACAGATGCCAACTAAAGCGTGAAGGCCAAGCCAGAGTGAGGGATGAAATGCTTTATAAATCAGTGTAGGGAATCGGTCTGCCATCGGAAAACCTACAAGCAAGTACAGATACATATACATAAACTGAGATCTCTGTCAAATGATACAAGAATCGTGGCATGGACGCAGCCATCCAGAGAATGATCATGTAAATGTGTCTAGGTATGGTCGCAACCATCTATCAAAGAGGATCATAATGAAACCAAGGTATGGTCGCAGCCAGCCATTTGATAGAGACATGTGTATCATCATAACCATGTCCCATCACTTCACAACCTAGAATTTTGTGATCTGAGTCCAGGGTCTTGCGCTCCAACACGACCCGATCAAAGTACATATCCTAGCATGCGAATAAATGTGTTGACGTCGAACATGCTAGAAAGTCGCTTGATTACTAGTCGATGATGTAAACCATTAACAAGCATGATAGATACCACCGCTAATGAAAATGGATCTCAAGGTATTATCAGCACAATCCACTGAAAGTGAATACAGGAATTGAAGTCGAACATCCACGAAATCACTCGGTTGAAAGCCAATGAAGTGAACTTGTCGTTGAGTGCGAAGAACTTGCCATTAGGGCATGCAGGCTCTAAGGTACTGGAAGGGAGTCTCTTGGTCAACTTCCTGGATAATGAGTTGAATTCGATGGAAAGCGACCATGTCGAAGGAGGGCCATAATGAATCCCACATTATCAACGCGAGACGAGAGGATGCAAAATGATTTTGGATGATATAGAGATTCAGATGTAAGTGTAATTACAGAAGGACAACTCTTGAACATATTAGCGACACAACTGGAAGTTTGGCAGCTTTTGGATCCATCACATCGGTGGTCATGATGACATAGCAGAGATCAAATGGAAGGAAAACTGAACGGCCCAAACCCGGGAAGGTCAACAATGCATAGGAGGATGTCCTAACCCGACATGAAGCAAAGAGTGTCATGTTCAAGATTAATTTGTCGACACGACTCAATAGATTTCCAAATTTTCCCCCACCATTTCTTGCGAGTACCCCAATTATTTTTTAATCGCAAGCTTGAAGGGTATAGCATACACTTGCACTGTAAATTCATCCTTAGTAAAAATCCGACCTAGTAAGTTTAACGAGCCCTAGGAAGGAGAAGGTCATGTTCGTCATGATGACGAATCCGCTATCGTTTAATAGTTTAACGAGCCCGACAAAGGTGTAACTCGATATCTTTTTCATGTTTAGAGAGTTTGAAAAAGACACGTAAAAGAAAACTCTGCATGGTCCCTTTTTGTATGTTTGTGTCTCTCGAGCCCGAAAAGGTAGAAACAATACTTGAGAGAACCACTTGATCATTTCAGTCAAGGAGTACCTTTTTCGTAAATAGTGCCTCCCAGCCCGAAAAAGGGGTAAACTTATACTGGGTGGACAAAGTTTCGCATCCATTAACGAGTTCGAAACGACAAGGGCTCGGCCATATTTTCACTTTTAAAGGATCGAAAAAGCGCTGAAAACAAACCCCCCATTTTATTCTCTTTAACGAGTCAAAAAGGAAAAAATACTCAGAAATCTTTTCATATTAGTTTAACGAGTCAAGAAAGAGTTGAAATGTGACTCATCGTCGTCATTGAACATCCATTACTTGTTACTGTACAAGTAAGGCAAAGTGTATTATCGAGTCCTTGAGGTAAAATACGTCAAAATATTTACAAAACATGATATTTTCATGAAAAAGTGAATACAAAGGGGAAGAGTAAATATATTTTTACCATTTACCATTTTACCTTTGCAGTGAAGACTGTTTACCCACTTTTGCCCTAGTTTTTCATGAGCAGATTACGGGAGATCTGGGAGGTCAATCGATGAGCCGCCAGTTCCAGGTAACAGCCGAAACCCTGAGCTCCATTTTCATGCTATTCATTTATGTTTTTAGCCATTTTTTTAGGATTTTTAGGGAGGTTTTTGAGAAATTTTTCGCCCTCAGTCAGAGCGATTTTCGGGCACAGGATTGCGCTGGCCGATGGTTATTTGCATAACCATCCACATCGACCGGTGCAGCTATTTCTAGAACAGGCGCGCCGGTGCTGTGGATAGAGAAAAAAACATTTTTTTTCTCGAGACTTGCTTGCTAAAACTTGAATTTTATGTGTCAAAATTTATGATTGACTCAAATAAATGGCTTTTGCACGAGAGAAATTACTGAAAATGGTGGATTGGAAGGAAAGAGAACATGAAGATGTTGACACCCAGGCATTGAACGATCCAAATTTCCTATAGGTTTTGAGGGCTTTCCGGCTCCTCAAATTCTTCCTTACACCAGAGATGCGGGCCCATCCCGAGTTGCTTCGATACTTGATAAGACTTTGGGAAATCAATCGCAAGATTTTTGTCATTGGGGACCAGGAGCTGGAGTTCACAACTCCAGATATATACTTCATCACTAGACTATCTCGTAGAGGTGAGCCAGTGAACTTGTATGGGTCACGTCCGATCAGGGCAAGCATATCTTCCCTGCTTGTCGAACATTGTCCTGAGGTCCTGAAATCCAAGAGTGGGAAGACAGAGATTTTGAGTGTGCAGGATCTGACACTGAAGGTGCTTTTGTTGACTATCAATAGAGTGGCGGGGTCCCAGGCGGAACATGAGACTAACAAGTCGAAGTTCCTTTATGTTATTGATTGCATAGCTCCTATGGTCTTCAATTGGGCAGAGGCTATGAAGATGAACATCAAGCGCCAGTTGTCCAAGGCCAAGGCAGGGAATCTAAAGCAATTTGGCTTCAGATCAATACATGTGACCTTTTTCCTAGAATGAGTGCCACTATTCCAGTATCAGTTGACTCAGGTCGATCCTCCTACGCGACGCGATCCGCAGATGGCCCACTAGATTCGTTTGATGCCCATGATCACTAGGGGTCAACATATGTTATACCGATCAACATTCTTCTCATGGCTATGACAACATAAGATCGTCATGGAGGATTGGTCGTACATTAGCACTAATTTCTGTGGAGACCCATATATGCCCTTACGAGATGGAGAGGACTTCAATGACGAAGGTAAAGAATCAAATCAAAATTTTTATTTTGATGTTTTTTAAATTGTTTTTGGTATATGCATACTTATAACATTCCTCTTGTCTGTGCAGATGTTCGACCAGAGCGGCCAGCCGGGATGTCCCCGATAGCCAGGCGCATCCCCCGTCCTATTGATGTTGTCGCCCCTTATTAGGAAGGGAGCAATAATGAGGAGTAGATTGCGAGGAATCTTGAGGGGTTGACGCATGGTATCCAGGAGTATGCTCGAATAGGAGACATGCCTCAACAGTACCAGAGACACACAGTGAGAGTCTCAAACCGGATCTGCCGACTGTTGAGTCGTGTCGCACGAGTTGTCTTGTGCTATCATGACCACCATGCTGAGTAGTTCCTAGGTCTATCACTTACATATTTTTTGAGGCCTGCGAGCCACTGATGTTATTATAGACACACATATTATTTTGTGGGTTCTGATGTATCGAACATTCTCTCTCACACACACACACACAAACACATATATATATGTTGTATTTTCCTGTATATTATGGTACAAATGGTTTGTCTTATCTTTTACATGTTTCACAAATGTCTATCTAACACGTAATTAGCTAATGCATCTATCAATATATTCATGCGTCTAGGAATATGATGATATGTAATATAATCAAAATATCTTCCCAATAGATGGATACAGAGATACATTCGTAATATCTGAGGGTTCCTGACAAAATATTGCATGTTGAGTTGAAGGATGACAAGTTGTGAATCCAGGTTGACAACCAATCCCCTGATGCCTAGGGTGATGGCTTCTGATAACAGTTCGATGACCACACTGTATTCAGCAATGTTGTTGGTTGTATGACCTAGGCATAAACCTTGAAGGTCAATCAACTCACTGTTAGGGTTATAATAGCCCATGCCACAGATGATAGGTTCTGGGTACTTCGACAAGCACCATCGGTGAAACCAACGTGAGGAGCTGTAGACATATGCAAAGCAAGAAAAGCATAGTAAACAAGAAAGTCGTTTGAAAACTATCACACAAAACCACAATGTAAAAAAATGAATCACACACTAATGTACATAAGTAACCATGCAAGATGACCTAAGCATAGTACTTTTTGAGGTAAAGCCCGTTTCAGGGCTTATCGAGAGGATTCCCTTCATAATCAATAAGCTCATAGGCACCTTTCTGTAAAACACATTTTACAATATAGGGCCCATGCCACATAGGTTCAAACTTGCCTTCCCCTAGCTTATCGTTATCTTGGTCATATAGCAAGACCAAATCACCCTCAGAGAAAGAGTGAGGGGATATTGACTGATCGAAATGGGATTTGAACTATTTATTTTGTGCTTCGATGACCAAGGCAGTGAGATGGCGAGTCTCGTCCAGTCGTTCTAAATATAATAGGCATTCCTCTTGAGGTGATGTTTTGGGGAGGAGTTCAACATCTAACTTGAGTGAAGGAATCTCACATTCGATCAACAATGCTGCTTCCAAACCATAGACCAACTGGAATGGTGTGAAACTAGTTGTGTCTTTGGTTGAAGTTCAGTAGGCTCACAAAGCTGAAAAAAACACGAGATGCCAATTTGACTTGTGCATCCCAATAGTACGCTGAAGCATGGTGACCAAAACCTTTCTCACAGCTTCAAATTGGTCGTTGTCCTGAGGGTAATATGGGGTTGAGCCATCATGGTGTAAGCCCAATGCAAATGTCAGTTCTGCCATCATGTAATCTCTGAAATGGGAGCCATGGTCTGTGACAATGGCTTGGGGTACGCCGAACCTAGAAATAACATGGTTAAAAAGGAATTGAGTCGTCGTCTTACCATCTGCAAAATATGTAGGCATCGCTTCGGCCCATTTGGTAAAATAATCCACAACGACGATAATATAACCATGCCCCCCAGCCGAATGAGGGTTACATGTCATATAATCGATGCCCCATTTGGCATTCGTGACACTTTCGGACATCAAGAATGCAATCTTTGAAGATAGACGACCAGAAATAACTAGCGCGAAGGATTTTCTGAGCTGTAGCGTAACTAGACATAAGACCACCACATGCCCTAGAGTGATAATCATTGAGAGCTCTTTCAGCTTCCTCGATCATGAGGCATTAGTGAAGAACAAAATCAATGCCGACATGGTATAAAATATCGCCAATAATACGGTAGGGTTTGGAATGATGTTGACTCCTTCGACAATCATCCTTGGTCAACGCGAACGGAACCTGGAGGTTTGGAGATACACGATGATATCACCGTACCATGGATCAAGGGTGCTAATCGGGAAAAAGGTCTCATTTGGAAGTTGTTCATTTGCACCAGCAAGGAGAGCTTTGGAGGGAAGGGAACAAATCAATTTAGCGAAAACAAGTGGCTTCTTAGATTTGGTTGTAGGGAAGACCAAATCGAATTCTTGCAGGATAACAATCCATTTAGAACACTTTCCCCCCTAGCAACCGATGAGTCAGGATATAGGTCATAGGGTTGCATTTAGAAATCATTGTAGTCGTACGTAAAAGAATATAGTTGTGAAAATGTTGAACAACCTGAACGACAACTAAAGCCAACTTTTCAACATGTGCATAATGTGTTTCAGTGTCGAGGAGATTCCGACTAAGGTAGAAGATCACATGTTCGCCGCTTTCATCGTTGTCTTGAACCAACACCATAGCGATGGTGCTAGGTGTTGCGGCTAGGTAGAGGAAGTAATCTCGATAATAGTCCAATGGATGCAATAGAGGATCATTTATGAGGACGACCTTAAAATCATCAAAAGATTTTTGGGCCACCTCGTCCCATACAAAGGGCGTTCCTTGTTTGAGCAACCGGTAAATCCTATAGTTAGCATGGCATAGTTGGGTATAAAATGACGGAGAAAGTTGGCCTTTCCTTGCAGGCTCTAGAGTTGGTGCAGTGAAGATGGAAGGGGTAAATTTACAATGGCCTCCAATTTTAGCAGATCCAGGCGAATCCCGTCTTTGGAAACGATGAAGCCGAGGAGTTGTCCTGATTCCATGCAAAAAACACATTTGTGTGGATTTAACCGAATGTTATAGTGTTTGTAGTGTAGAAAAATCTACCGAAGATGGTCTGGGTGATCTTGGCACTTACGAGAATGGGAAGGAAGGTCATCCAAGTAAGGCTGGACAATGTTGCGAATATCATGAAACGCATAGGACATTGCCCATTGAAATGTGGCTCCAGCATTTTTGAGGTCGAAAGAGAGTTTCTGGTACGCAAATGTACCCCATGGTCAGATAAAGATTGTCTTCTCTTGGTCGGTCAGTGTGAAATTGATCTGGTTATAACTAGAAAAACCATCCATAAAGGAAAAGATCTCGCTCCTGGCACATTCATCAATGATTTGATCAATGAAGGGAGTAGGATAGTCCACGATTAAGATCTTGATAATCCACGCAAACATGGATCATGCCTTGTTTTTTAGTCACCGAGACAATATTGGACACTGAGTTTGTAAGGGGGATGGGATAGATGAACCTAGCTTTGAGAAGCTTTTCAACTTCACCCTTAATAGCAGTGACCTTCCTGGGGTGCACTGGGCGAAATTCTTGGCGAATGGGCTTCGCGTGTGGATACATTGGTATTTCATGCACCACAATGCTAGGATCGATGCCAGGCTATCGGAGCTGGAGTTTGATAATCTTTCGATCAAGTAGCCACATTAATGGGTGTGCTTGTCATGAGCACTTTAGATCTAGAGGAAGCAGATCGGGATTGGTCTACCATTTGAGTCTGCTGAGACGGAAACGACTCTTTAAGGACAACTTGGGTCCCTTTGAGCAGGCGACTAACTTTGGATTGTCGTGGAGAATCCTTAGTATAGTGATCCTCCTCACAAATGAGGCAGGGATACTTAGGTTTTTGTTGCAAAGATTCGGCATGAGAGAATTTGGGGGGGCCCTGTCTTGGGGCATCAACTTTAGCTTTACCTTTGCCTTTCTTTTTTCCTTTCGAGGATTTGTCTGCTACAGTAGACTAGACAACATGGACCTCTGAGGTTTTACTAGGGCCTGGCAGATTTTGAGATGGACTATTAGGAGCAGCATTCGAGACCGACTTCTGTTTGGAAGAAGTTTTAGCAGGGGTCTGGGATACTGAACCAATAACTCCATCAACGGGAGGAACAACTGGTGACTTTGATGGTGCAGGATCGAATGATGGTCGCAAAGCATTGGGTAACAACTCGTATAAGGTGCCAGACTGAGAGTAGACCAGATCCAAGTACTAGGCACGGGCAATGGCTTGCTCTTCAATGACACACCCACCCATAGCTATGTCGCGAGCAATTGGGGCAATGAATGATTTGGAAAACCATTCAGTGAGCAACTGATTAGTTATCTCGAACTTGATTAGGCGACATCTACATCTCCATTCATGGATATGATCAGAGATGTGTGTCGCAATGTCTTGCTTAAGCAATGTGAGCAAATAGGTGTCAATTTCATAACGAACCAAAAGTTGAAAATGCGTGAGGAAAGCCATGGCCAATGAATTGAAGTCATGGAAAGTACTTTGAGGTAGCTCGATGTACCATTTCGTTGTGGCACTCGTGAGGGTTTGTTGGAAAAGATGAAGACGAATGGAATCGTCCACGTACGAGTTCGACGAGCACGATAGGTGATATGTCATCACATGTGCCTAAGGATCTTCTTTAGCTTTTCCATCGAACTTTGGGCAATCACTTGGTATATTGGATGGCACCGGAGGCCAGTATGGCAAATGAAGAATCGGATCATTCGTAAGACGTGATACATCTACCAACTTGAGTGTAGCCAAGAAAGGTAATTAACTGTTAAAAGGCATGGAAGGTCGATAGGCGGGCCCATAAGGAGGATCCCATCCCTGCTGGTAAGGATTTTGATCCCACAGTGGGGGATTTGGGCCATATGGCATCTGAGGCTGCCTCTGCAGATTACCTTGACCATAGGGAGGATTCAGACCTTGAATACCTTGAAACTGTCCATGCACAGGTTGTTGATAGGCAAAGTATGGGTTAAAACACTGCTGAGCCTGTTGACCTTGGACATATTGGTATGGGACCTATTGTCCTGGAACATAGGGTTGTTGGGCCTATTGTCCCTAAACAAGAGGGTTCTGGACCTACAGTCCTTGGGCATAAGGTTGATACAATTGTTGGCCTTAGACGTAGGGGCTTTGTACCTGGTGCCCTTGGCTAGCAGGATTCCAAACCTATTGACCCTGGACAAGAGGATTCTGCACTTGCTGCTACAGGATTTGACCTTGACCCTATCCTTGCAAGGGTTGACCTTGTTGATATGTACACAATGGTTGATGTTGCCCAGGTTGGTTTTGTTGTTGCAAGGGCTGACCTTGTGGTAACAAATCTTGTCCCTAGGGTTGTAGAGGTTGGCCCTGCGAGGGTATGGGTTGATAGGTATGTAGAGCATATTGCATTTGTTGATGTGTGGCCTGCTACAACTGTTGAAAGGACTGACCTTGCGGTTGTTGCAGGTGACCTTGCTGCGGAACAATCTGTCCTTGTTGTTGCGAGAAAAACCTTTGCTGCAATAAGGGATGCCCTTGCGGTAACAAAGGCTGCCCTGGTTGGTGCAAAAGTTGTCCTTGCTATTGCAAGGGTACTTGAATAGTGCCCGGAAAATTTCCGAATTGAATCTGGCCGTAGTCAGGCTAGCTGTACTGCCCAGATTGGAGGGTGTAAGGTTGATTAACCAATCCTTGAGAACCATATGGAACGTAAGGATTTTGGTATTAGACTTGAGCCCCATAAGGCTGCTGATACTGAACATTGCTCGATCCAGATGGACCTCCATGATTCTGAACCTGTTGGTACTAGACATTAGTTGATCCATTGGGGTCAGTGGGGTTATAAATAATACCAGAAGAGGGCTAGTTTATACCAAACATGTGAGCTTGTGAGCTGCTCACATTAGTGCCACTTGACACCATAGAGACATTCAAGTTCTGCCCCCAAAGCGGTGGCACAACCTGGCCACTGACTAATGGGACAAAAGAACTGACTGAAACAATCTTTGTAACCACTAGTTGTGACTGACGTGTAATTGGGATTGATGATACAAGAGTATTTGGGATGGTGGGTTGCACCGGGACTGAAGTAACCATGGTTGGGAGGTTGTGCTCATGACGAACAGACATGCCGCAAGCCTGATGCCTGACACCCAAACAGAATTATGGTAGAGTGATGAGGCGCTAGGTGTGCCTAAAACTAAGTGTCCCAAAGACACATAGCCGAGTGGTAAACTAGCGGGAATACCTTCCAGATAAGGGAATCCCTGGGGAGGAAACTGCAGTTGCAATTCTTCTCCCTCAACAATGTGTGGAGTAGAAACTTTGGTCTCATCCGGAGAAGTGATTGGAGCATCGCCTTCGGGTTCTATGTCTGAAAACAAACAACAACGAATGGACGAATGTGTACTGGGGGATAGTTCCAAAGGAACACCCGATTGGTTGTACGGACTGTAAGGATGTTGCGGTGATATCTCAACAATGCCAAACAGAGGGTTCAGAGGATAGATAACCAGTCCAAGCTAACCATCAGTGGTCGGCGAGTTCTCTGGAGTTTGAACGAGATTATCCGGAGATTGCGAGCCAAGATCAGTAGATGACATTAAATCGAAAGTAGGCGGAGGACGAAATGACAATGGTTGAACGCTCAAAACAATTGCGAGTTCAACATTTTGGTCCTCAAGTGACTCTAATAACTCAGGAAATGGCTCCTCAAACAACCTTTCAGATGGAGGAGAGGAAGAGGAATTGGGTGAACCAGATGGTTTAGCCACGATGACCCTGTCTTAGTCGACAGAACAAGTAACTTCAAGGCTTTAAAATGTCCTTTTATGGCAACTCACGATATGGTAAAGAGACTAACAAGATGTTTTGGATCGTGGGCAATCAATTATTAAGATGCATAAAAGACTGATGTTCTTTCATCTTTAAAGAGTCGAGAAAGAAACAAAGATGACTCTATCACTTTTGATTGGAAACGAGATCGAAAGGACAAGTGCTCGAATGATTTTTTAAGTTTAATGAGTCAAAAAGATCAAATGAATACTCTAGATGATCTAGGTAAATAAGATTACCAAGCAACCCTGAACTGCAGAATACCTCCGGGCGAACCAAGAAGTACGAGCAGGAAATCTCACCGAATGTTGTGTTCGGTGTATCACGTTCGCAAGGTGGCCGACTTGGCTTCCTAAGGGTAAAATGATTGTAGCCTAGTGGGGTCTCCCATTATATACTTGATGGTACAGGGAGCACAAATCCGTGCTAGTGCTTTCTAATGTTGAAGCTAATGACAACTATTAGGTTTACAGACGTCGGAACACATCTCTAGCCTAGACCTTCTGGATATGATCGTTAATGTCAAATGCGCCTTAGGTTAATTGAATTCATTTTAGAGTTGATCTTGAGTTAAGTTTAAGTTTTTAGGTCTTAGCGATGCTACTCTAAAAATCTAAAATACAACTAAATGGGACAAGATCCTTTCAATTCGATGAAATGCCTACACTTGAGAGGGTAGAAACTACTCAATCAAATGCAAACAATCAAGCAACTGAAAACGAAATGATCCTTTACTACTTCACTTAAAAATAAATAAACTAATGAAAAATGCATTCCAATTCCTAATTTCTTGACAAGCACTTATCTATTAGTCCTTTCAAAGTGCAAAAAAAATCTCTTCCTTTTTCAAATGCTGATGCAATTCTAGTTTTTAAGAGATGCAAATCATAATGATGCAACAAGTTAGAATTTCATATTTTCTCATGAAACAACGAAACAAACTTTTCGCATTGTAATCTTTCAATGAAAAAAATTCGAGACTCTGAGCTCTTCAAGTAGATGCAAACATGAAAAGAGAGGTTTATTTAGATCGATGAAACACCGAATTTACGAAACACAAGACCGACAATGTAATCTATGCCAAAAAAAAGACGTTCAAACTAATAAATAAAACTTTTTCAAACTTGTGCAAAAAGAGGTCAAAGCCGTAAGAGGGACCAAAAGCAAATGCAAGGAGCAGACTCACCCACAAGCGGACTTGATGAGTCCACAAGCTGCTGAATGGATGACTAGCTAGATGCCCTAGTGTCACTAGCCATTCAATGACTCGATCAATCAAACAATAAGATGACAAGCCAACAAGCAAGCAAAACCAAATGAAAATTAGCTTCCTAATCAAGGAGAAAATAATCAGAAGGGCTTATGAGGTCAAAAACACAAGAGGAGAACACACTAGCCAAGATTGGTGTCTAGCCCTAATCTTCACTTACAAGGATCGATGCAACTGCCTAACTAACAACAAGCGCTAAAGGCTGGTCAGCACAACTGTTCCTCCACAATTCGCGTTGGTCGGTATGATTGTCAGCCAATTAAACGCCCTTTCCCAGGGAACTAAGGAAAAAAAATCAAAACAGGGACCAAATTTACTACTATGGATTTTAGACTTAGGCCAGTAAGTAGGAGAAAATAAACAGAACCAAAGGGAAAATGTGAAACTAGCAAATTTCCCACAAAATCATGAAATCAAAAACAAACAAAAGATGGTATCTCCCCAACGGAGTCACCAATTTGTGGTGAAGTAAAATTATAAGGGCAGACATGAACGAATTCCTCTAGCCTGATAATGGGTCTAGCCACAACAGATACATTTTATGGAAGATTTCCTTAGGTTAGAGTCAATAAAGAGGGCCTACCACTTGGTTGCTTACCCGCTTGATGATGTCCTTGCTTGCTCGCTCCGACAATCTCTCACTTCCTTATTCAAGTTCCTGAAACAAGTAAACAACAACAACACACAAACATAATAATAGACAAATTGTAATTCAACCTACTTAATGAGTCAAGAAGCATCAAGACATGAATATGTAATATTACAAAACATGTAGGAAATCAATCGATAATTGCATATATTAATACCAAAGAGAGATTACAAACATTCGTCTTGACGTCATAATCTTCCTCTGACAAGACTGGGTTCCCACACACTTCTACTAGCATTCCATCATAGCTTCAAACAACAATAGTTTAAAGGCTCTTCTCTTTAGACTTCACTCCAAACCAAACACACTCTCCCTCACACAACTAGATGGCTACTGTTATCACAAAATAAAGCACTGAAGGGCTGTTGATCAGGTAGACTCTTTGTAACTGTTTCAGACCAATCTTTTGGCTAAGGATTAGCCTCCCTAGCCTGAGAGGGCTCTCTCAAGAAAGTTATTGACTTTGACTGTTGATAAGAGGGCTAACTCTAGTAAAGTAAATTTAATAAACATGTTGGCTGGATAGACATTAAAAAGACTTCCATTGGGCTTATGGAGTTGATCATATTCAATAAAATATAACACTTCTCATGCATAGAAGTCAGGGCAGCAATGTTTAAATACTCAAAACATCATCTCATAGAAACCTCAGTTTACAAATACACATAGGAAGTCAGAGAAGCATAAGTGAATTCTGAGTGATTGTGTATTCATACAACTGTAAAAACATTAAAGATAAAACAAAACCATATATCTTGAGCATTTGAAACACTATAAGAATCCTGAGAAGATAAGCAGCAAATTATATTACCAAACTGAGTTTAAACACAAGCCAAAGCAATACTCTGTTTCTCAAAATATCCAACCCTTTTTACATTGCTGCTCCAGCTATATATAGAGTTCTTCTTCTAACTAATGAGATTCCTCCTCCAGCATGAGGGGAATTCGAATTCCTGCTTATTTGACACCTATTGACACTTAAACTAACTATTTAATACAAAAGACAGCTAACTAGGAGTCCTAGAGACCTAAAACAATTAGGAGTGTAACTCCTCATTATGATCAAAACAACCTTATCTAAAAATTTAACACATTATTTGACACCTAAAACTCCATGATGTCGAACTTGATGAAGCCCATAACCTTCCAACTGTCCCTTGATGACTCATCCATTTGTTGTTCCTAGAAACTAGGAAAATGTCCCTTGCTCTGTTCTCGCTGAAAAATAGGTCTTGGGACAGAGATCATAACTTCTGATGAAAAATGTATTTGGACAAACTGAAGGAGGTTTCTGTGAACCAATCCGTGCTGAACAAAAACCTCTCTTGTTTTTTTGAAACAACTTTCCTACCGCTCACAATATGTCTTTGAAAAACAGTTGTCAAACAGGAGATGAAAAACTGCACCTACAGCAGATTTGTAGCGCAAGTTCAACCATAAATTCCTCCCACCTCAGAATGAATTTGAAGAAACTGAAAGAGGTTTTTGTAGCGTAGCATGTTAGGAAGAAAAACCTCATTTAGTTTGAAAAATGGAGTTCTCATCTGCTCAGGAAAGCTTCTGTAAGTTGACTAGTAAAGACAGTTTTTTTTTTATAAAACAGGCTGCTACAGCGGTTTCGTAGCGCGCTGCGAAAACACTGTGTAATTAAAAAAACCACGGTTTAAGGCCAAAACTTTGACTTCCTTGATCTGTCCTTTGTTTTGAAATGACTTTCTCATATACCATGAGGTTGTTCAAAACTGAAAACATAGACACCATCCTTTTAAAGTAAACTTCAAAAGGTAATTCATCAAAACTTTGGACTCAACCTTACTTGCTTATGTGATATCTTTCAACGACAGATGTTCTTCATGCTGGCTTGGTTATTCTTCTTTGGACTACTTCTCCATATCCTTGTCTACAGATATTTTTGAGCCATTCAAACGTGAGGATTTATATTTAGGACAATACCAAGTATTGGAGATCTATCAAACAAATGAAGCAACATCTAGAAACCTAAGTCTCCTTGAGCGCTGATTTTCAAGACAGTAGAAGCATAATCACACCAATCATCGATAGTTGCAACATTTTGCAAAGTTTTACTAAATCTGGCTTTATTCTGTTATGAAGACTTTGTTCTGCCACATGTAAAGCATTTCCATCCTCAGTTTCTGTATTTCCGCTAATAAAACCTTCAGGATTTGCGCTGTCATAGGCAGCACCAGAACCACTCAACTCTTGACCATGTGAGGTGGGAGCTGATAAGAAACCATGAGGTAAAGAAAGACCATGTTCCTTGACTATGAAAGCATCTTCTGCTGCTGATAATGAACGTTTATATCCTCCATCAGGTGTTTCCCTGTATGATTTACCATTGATGGTCTCACAGTCAGACCCTGCAACTTCAGTATCAGCATCACAGGAACCAGAGCACGGACTAGGATGTTTCCCATAGAGCGTATCTGTGATTGATTTCTTAAACATGGGATGGGAAAACTTTCCACAATCATCTTTTACAGATTCATTGGATGTTTGTTTGGCACCACCTGCATTCAAGTGAATGTTGTTTTCAGTTATTTCCTTTTTACTAGCCAATGACTTTTTTGCATCCTGAAGCCAGGAGGATATTGAGATTGGATCAAGTGTTCCACATACACGTCTTTCAAAATTCTCGTTCATAATACAAAACTGCTTGTCTGTGTTAAAATCATCACCTACAACAGTTTCGTAGCGCACTACGAAACTGCTGTGTAATCACCAAAACACAGTTATAATGCCAATTCAACTCTCTTGATCTTTCCTTTGGAATCTTTTCAGTGATAACAGTGGCTCCACTTGGGATAGTGTGCCCTTGTGGTTCACTAAGAACCTGCAGTTCCAGTGCCTTATCCTCTTATGATAAACAAAAATTTATTTGACAAGCATCTACTTTTCTTGGGCCTTCACCTCGGGCTTGAACTTGATGATCACTGTAGGAGAGAGAAGTCTTTATCTACTAAAAAAAAATGCTCAGTCAACCTTGAGCTTATTTGCAATTTCCTACCTACCTACCCTATCCATTCAAACTTCTTTCAGCTCAATCAATGTGAAATTTCCAATGTAGCCAATCATTTGTCTTATCTAATATTTGAGTTTTTTCACTGCATCGGAGTTCAGAGCCAATATGATATTGTGATGACCACTGCCACTGAAATGGCTTCTGATTTTCATAGAAAAGCTGAAACACTGGAGAGTAAAACTCTTCCATGTATTCAGCTATAGGATCCCATAATACATGATCAGCTTGATGATTCTTGTAACTTTCTGGCTGTGCAAACTGATCTTCAATAACAGTGTCCTCTTCCTCAATCGTGAAAGAGAAAGGAAGCAACACTCTCTCCTTGTGTTCTGCCATAGAAAATTTCTGAAAATAATGATCATGATTATGAAGATTATATGACTGTATTTGACCCTTTAAACCTTCAATGTCTTTCTCAATGTCCTCAGCAAATTCATCCAAAAATTTCGTCTTATCCTCTGTCTTGCAGTCAAATGTTTTTAGATATGAAGACAAGGACAAAGAAAAATTTTCACCTATTTCTTCATTAATATGATCCTCATTCCATTGTTTGAAACCTTGAACTGAAGGAGAATTTTCCAACTCCTCTGATCTATCTATCCATTCGTCCACAAACATATACCAAAAGTCTTCAAATGACTTAATGGATTTGGCAGGAAAACTTTCAATCCACTGTTTACATTTCCCTTGAAATGAATCATAGAACAACATAATGCAAACATCCTCATGCTTAACTCTAAGAAGCTCAGCAAATTTACAGAAATCTAATATATGCTTCAAAGTTAAACTTAAATCTTCTCCGTTGAATTTTGGACCATTCCTTAGAAAATATGCATCCTTGGGAAAACGATTTGGGAAACCATGAATTCCTGAAAAATCTATGCATGCATACCTTGAAATAAGAATGGTAGCATCTGGGTCCTTTATAACTCCAGTGGAATCACCATGAATCTATGAATTTTGAATTCTTCAACAATGGAGTCGCTAAGGTAGATTTGCAGCCTCGAAAACCTTTCTGAGCTCCTGCTACCTTCAGAAGTTCAGCATCATAATTTCGGGAATGAGTAATCTTCAGACTCCCAGCAGACGCACCAAAATTTCATCACAAAATCAAGCACTGAAGGGCTGCTGATCAGGTAGACTCTGTGTAACTGTTTCAGACCAATCTTTTGGCTAAGGATTAGCCTCCCTAGCCTGAGAGGGCTCTCTCAAGAAAGTTATTGATTTTGACTGTTGATAAGAGGGCTAACTCTAATAAAGTAAATTTAATAAACATGTTGGCTGGATAGACATTAAAAAGACTTCCATTGGGCTTATGGAGTTGATCATATTCAATAAGATATAACACTGCTCATGCATATAAGTCAGGGCATGTAATGTTTAAATACTCAAAACATCATCTCATAAGGAACCTCAGCTTACAAATACACATAGGAAGTCAAAGCAGCATAAGTGAATTCTGAGTGATTGTGAATTCATACAACTGTAAAAACATAGAACATAAAACAAAACCACATATCTTGAGCATTTGAAACACTAAAAGAATCCTGAGAAGATAAGCATCAAATTATATTACCAAACTGAGTTTTTACACAAGCCAAAGCAATACTCAGTTTCTCAAAATATCCAACCCTTGTTACATAGATTTTTCAACTATATATAGAAACATAACTCTAACTACTCAGAGTTTCCTCCTCCAGCATGAGGGGAGCTCAATGGCTGTCACTAATGACCCTTATCTGTTTTTAACAAACTTATTTAATACAACAACTACTAACAGAAGTTCTAAAGAGTTCTAATCTAATTATAACTCTAATTCTATCTCCTTCGTAGGAAGATTCCTCCTTGCAGCTTTGACACCTGGTTTCCTTTGCATTTGGCTGAGATGGCATGAGATGAGCAATTAATGTTCCATGTTTTCTTTGGATGCTGAAGACTTTGATCTGCTCCATGTTGGCTGAGAATATCCCTAAACTTTCGGTTCTGGTCCTCCATCACCTAGCATCACCGAGTATGCAGCAGTAGGTCCTTTAAGTCTTTAATAACCCAATAATACATGGCATTACCACGTTCCTGATATGCTGGAGGCTTCTTTGATGTACAGGTGTGCCAACCAAAACTTTTCGTATGCAGCTCCCTTCAAATCCTAATCACCGAGAATAAAGTGGCTTTATAACCAAAAATTCCAAACTTAGCTTAAAACATTTTACCTTTTACTAAAGGTACACCTGGCATATGTTGAATGGCTGTGGCAGCTTCCTTTGATCCCTTTCATGTCACTTAGGTGTTTTCTTTGCCAATTTCTGAATATTTCATCAAACTGTTTGCCTATGTTTTTAAAACAACACCTACAGCAGTTTCGCAGCGCGCTGCGAAACTGTTTTAAACAATTTCAATTCTCTCTGCGATTTTAACTGCTCTGCCACCTGATTTCAAAATTCCTTTTACCTTGGATATATATATAGCCAGGCTTACATGCCTTCAAAATAATGAACTTAAGCTAAGTCTTACAAAACTTTAGAACAGCACCTTACTCAGAATCAACAATTTCATTTAGCAGCTAATTTATTTAGCTGCGCCTTCAATTTTGCAACCTCCTTTTCCATGGCTTTGATTTCAGCTCTGGCACTCTTCATCTTAGCCATTTCACTTTCAGTTGCCTCCAACTGGTCCTTTGTAGATATGATATTTCCTCCTTGGGAAATGATGCCTTTTCTATTTGAACCTTTTTTCTTGATTTCCTCTGCCTCCTCTGTTCTGGGCAGTTTCTCAGCTTCCCTTGCTTGCTTTCTTGTAAGAGGTTTTTTCTTTATTTCCTTTGCCTCCTCTATTCTGGGCAGTTTTTTAGTTTCCCTTGCTTGCTTTCTTGTGAGGGGTCTTCTTGGTTTGAAGATAAACTCATCACCTGGTTCATCAAACCTCAGCCGTTTTGAAGCTTTAGATTTCTTAGTGCTTTCTGGTGTTGACTGTGTCAAGTCAATGTGCATTGGTTCAATGTGTGTCGACTCAGCTTGATCAAACTCAATAGCTTCCAGCAAATCATTGAAGCTGGCCTTTGATACCGGGCTTTCCTCAACAGCCACTGCTTTGCCTTTTTCTTTGATCATTTGACTCCTTGTCCTCACCCTTGACACTTTTTTAGGTTCTTTTGGCCCAGGTACAGTCTTCTTATGCTGGGCTTCTCCTTTTGCTGATGGCTGAGGTTGTTCTTTACTAACCAGTGGCTTGACTGACTTTCTTAACTCTGATTTTACCTTCCTTCTATCCTTAGCCTCCCTCTGAAGCTCAACAATCGTGGGCTCTTCAACTGACTCTTCAACTGACTGCTCTTTTTCTCTAACGGGCCGTGGAGTCAGACCTGTTTTACTTTGAAAACCCGCCATGAAAATGAACGAGTCCCAATCCCTGCCTATTTTCTGAAGACCATTCAAGACTAACAACTTGACTAGACCATGGTGAAATAGAGATGTTTCACAGTCATCCTTTCTTAACTGCACTTTGTCACACATTTTTCTCAGACTTCGAAACAAGTAGAAGGGGATGTCTATGAATGCTTTACCAGTAAAATGCAACAGCAACTTGAAGTGGTAGGAATAGACTTTATTATATCTTCCCTCACAAGTTAGGTATTTCTGAATACAGGTGAGAAGCAGGGCATAATGCTCCTTAACATAGTTTCTAGGCACAACCTTTGTCAGGTCCTCATTCACATACGCCTCTTTCAGGAATTCTTTGCATGGACTCATATCGAACTTGAAGTTCTTAAACCATTCTCGTCCCCCTCTCGGGATCTCAGTTACTGCAGCTATTTCCTCTGGAGATACTTTAACTTCTAACATAGCTATTTTAGAATTCAAACCGGTGAAGTTTAAAGCAAAATCCTTTGTTACCTGAGCATGGCCACCTTGCATTTTCTTGCAGAAATTCCAATAGCCGGCATCCTGGAAGGCTTTCTTCACACCCTCATCTCTTAATGTTAATTCTAAACCTTCAGGCTCTGTTCTCTGGCATTTTCCAGACCGGTGTCCTCTCTTCTCCATCTCGCCTTTGAAACCTTCGCACTGACAGTGAACAACAACTTCAACTGGAATGGTAATTCGATCCTTTCTTTCTTTTGGCTCAGCCTCGCTTGAAACAGGCTCTCTTGAAAGCAGATTCACTTGCAAACTCACATATAATCATCACACGGGCTGGTCACTTATGTACATTCACAATCATCACAAAGATCTATGCATAGTAAAACTCATTTGGAGACATACTGATGCGCATGTTTGCAAATTTATTAGTGGAGTGACGGTTAATGAGCGTTTGGGAGGTACGAACAACTGACATGAGAGGACGGGAATGGTGACTCATTAACGGACTTGACCCTTTTAGAAATATTCGCTGCAAAATGCACGAATCTGCGATTTGTCAGCGTGTTTAATTTTGAATTGTCATAATGCGCTGCGAAACAGCTTGATGGTGATGCTGCAAAATGGCTGAACAATGATTATGCAGCGAAACAAACTAATAAGAGACTGCACTGCGAAATTGCGGAAAGGATCGGTGGCATGGATTAGACAAGACATGTCTTATGGAAACATGATGATGGAGGATGACCGATAGGATTAGAATACGTTTTACATCAAACATCTTTAAAGCTTCAACCCTAAGTAAGAAACATAGACTAAAAACAATTGAACACCAATTTTAGGCATTGGACTTTGGGCAAAGGGTTATATACAAATGTTTACAGTTCTAAGTGATAACAGTGGCTCCACTTGGGATAGTGTGCCCCTGTAGTACACTAAGAACTTGTAGATCCAGTGCTTCATTCATTCCCTAAAAAAAACACACATGAAGTTGACAAGCATTCCTTTCTAGCTTTGTGGGCCTTCTCCTCGGGCTTAAGCTCTTCTGTTCAGCTTGTCATTTATTTTCAACAGGAAAAATTCATAAAATGGTTATATACAATGTTCATGAGATACTTGGCAGAATTTTCATTGATTGTAATGCTTTAAGAACCTGCCATTAACAGGTCCTCCAGCATATGGTGCTCCATCAATTTCCTGCAAAATGTAGGTGTTATTTCCATGGAAAGCAGAAATCTGATATGGCCCTTTCCACAAATTTTCAAACTTACCATGTTTACCTTTCTCTTCAATTCTGGCTTCCCATTTCAGGACTTTAACATGAATCTGAAAAGTATCCTCTTTGATCTTCTTGTCAAATGCTCTCTTGACCCTATTCTGATTTTGCTGATGACTATCAAACACCTCACTTCTTTTCTCCTGCAGAGCTATTAGCTGGTTGATCCTTCGCTGTATGGCATTTGGTTCCTCCTCTAATCCTTGAATCAGCTTCATTACTGGTACCCCGAGAGATGTTGGAAATATGGCCTCTGCTCCATACACAAGTTCATATGGTGATGTTCCAATGGACCTCTTTGTGCAAATTCAGTCAGCCCACAAGGCATACTTTAATTTCAAATGCCAAGCCTTTTTATTTTCTTGCAGCAGTTTCTTCATAATTCTCACAAGACTCTTGTTTGAGCTTTCTTCTAAGCCATTTCCCTGTGGATAATAAGCAGTGGAATGACCAAGGGAGATGTGGTATTGATGACAAAAATTTATCATTCTTTTAGACTTAAAAGCCTGAGCATTGTCTGTGATAATCTTGATTGGACAACCAAACCTTGATAAGATGTTATTCTCTAAAAAGGAAATTATTACTGAGTCATTTGCTTGCCTGGTGGGTATTGCCTCTATCCACTTTGTAAAATAATCGGTGGCTGTGAGAATCCAGCGATGCTGTCCTGATGAAGGTGGATGAATTTCCCCTATAAAATCTAATCCCCACTGCTGGAAAGGTGCCTCAACATAAATAGGAACCAGTGGCATTGGCATTAGCTTTCTCTTTCCTTCAAAAACTTGACATTCATGGCATGCTGCTATCTTTTTATAAATATCTCTGAACATAGTCGGCCAAAAATATCCAGCTCTCAAAATTTTGTTTGCAGTGGCTTTCCAATAATGATGACCTCCACAATCCCCTTTATGAAACTCATCAATTACTTTATCAGCTTCTTCTTCAATGAGACAATTTAATAATATTCCTCTCGTATCCTTCCAAAACAAATTTTGATCATATACAAAATATCTGAGAGATTTTAACTTAGTGAACCGAGCTTTAGATTTTGAAAGGTTATCAGGGGCTCTATTATACTACAAGACAAATGCTACATCCTTATACCACTCGGAGATCAAAAATTTTCTATTGATTTGGACCAATTCTTCTTCATTCTCAGAAATTTCTGATATTTCTGTGCTAAAATTGATATCAATGCAGTCTAGGTTTGACTGAGTCAACAATTTTGCTAAGCCTTGACCCTTTACCAACTTAGTGGGCTTAATTTCAATGTCATACTCCAACAGCTTTGCTATCCATTTCCCTCTTTTTCCATCTGGGTCAGCTTGTGTAAGAATATCTTTTATAACAGCACTTGGCACGTATGCAACAATATGAGAATGCAACACATAAATTCTGAAATCCTTAATTGCTTTCACCAATGCATATGCTTTCTTTTCTAAGATATTATATTTCAATTCAGCATTAGCCAATGTCTTGCTAAAGAAAGAAATGGGCTGTTCAATACCTTGACTTCCCTTTTGCAACAAGACTCCAGCTATTGTATCTTCAGAAGCAAATGTGAAGATCATAAACTCTTTGGTAAAATCAGGACTGATAAGAACTGGTGCTTGAGAGAGTGCCTTTTTGATCTCTTCAAATGATCTCTTTGCTTCAACTGTCCACTTGAAATCTGCTCCTTTCCTTAATATCTTTGTTACATGTTTGACCACCCCAGCAAAATTAGGAATGAATCTCCTAACAAAATTAACCTTTCCAAGAAAAGATTGAACCTCTTTCTTACTCCTTGGCAAATTTAGCCTTTGAATAGCACTAACTCTATTAGGATCAATCCTAATTCCTTCTTCAGAGATAATATGTCCAAGAAATTTGCCGGAAGTCAAAGCAAAGATACTTTTGGTTGGGTTTAAAGAAATACCAAATCTTCTACACTTAAGCAAGATCCTCTCCAGGTGCTTTAAGTGGTCTTCTTCCTTCTTTGAAAAGACTGTGATATCATCAAGATATACCACCACTGATTTATCTTTTTCTTCAGCGAAATCAATGTCCATAGCCCTTTGGAAAGTGGCTCCTGCATTCATGAGGCCAAAGGGCATTTTTGGATACATAAATGTGCCCCATGGTGTAGTGAAAGCTGTCTTCTCCTGATCATCTGGATGAACAAGAATCTGATTATACCCTGAGAAGCCATCAAGCATAGACATCCTTTGTGAACCAACAATATTTTGCAAAATGAAATCCATTTTGGCAAGAGGGTAATTGTCCTTCAGTGAAGCCTTGTTTAAATTCCTGAAGTCTATACAAATTCTAATCTCCCCATTCTTTTTCCTGACTGGTACCAAATTAGCAAGCCAATTTGAAAATCTGATTGGAACAATAATCTTGGCATCAAAAATCTTTTTTACCTCCTTTTCAATTAGTGGCATCAGAAGAGGATTAATCCTTCTTAATTTTTGCTTAAAAGGCTTCTCATTTTGCTTGATTGGGATGGTATGTTGTATGATTGAAGAATCATACTATTTCAAATTAGCATAGCTCCATGCAAAAACATCAATAAATTTCTTCATCATTTCAATATATTTGACCTTCATATCAGCTGATAAAAACTTTGAAATTTTGACTAATTTGGGCACAACTGAGTCACCTAAATTACAGCTTTCTATTTCCTCTTCATTGGCTTGCAATCTTGGTGCTTTAAACACATCATTTTGATCAAATAGTTTTTCAAGTGGAATAAGGCCTTTAGGAATTAGGTTGTTTTGTAGCTGCAACACTTCGGACTTTTCCTTTGTCTCTGTTAACATATTCTGCTGATCAATTTGATTATGCTCAAACTCTTCTTTCAACTCTAAGAAATTTCTTACCTGTTGATCATCTTCAAAGACCTGCCAGTTTAGGATATTATCTGGGATAACTGGTCTATGACGGACCTTCACCTCATAACTGTCCGAAGCATGTTTTGGAATAATAAACAGACTGGCTGCCACAGCTAGAGAATCTGCAACAGAATTTTGATCTCTGGTTTTTATACTGAAGGTATAGGATTGAAATTTTTCCAATAATTCCAACACTAAATTTCTGTAGGCTCGCATCCTTGCATCCTTTTCTTGATATGTACCTTGTACCTGCTTAATAATCAATTCAAAATCTCCATAAACAGCAATGTTCTTTGCCTTTAATTCTATCAAGGTTTCCAGGCCTAACACTAGGGATTCGTACTCAGCCATGTTATTGGTACAATCAAAGTTAAGTTTGTATGACAGAAACTTATTTTCTTCAGTTGGACTAGTGATCCAAATTCCAGCTCCTGCCCCTTCTTTCCCTGCTGCTCCATCAAAGTATAATGACCAACAGCCCATGATATCTTCTTCATCTCCTGGCTGTCCTTCATGACTTTGATTTTTTGCTGATTTTTCTTCTAATTCTCTCCCAACTGACTCATTAAAAAGAATAGCTGAACCAAGACCAGTATCACATGAATAAATAGGAAAATTTTGAGGTTTTTCTTTGCTACTTACCATGTAAGCCATCCTTGTTTCACGGTACAACCTCCTTTGCTCACCAAACACTGGAATGGTAGCATATGTGAGATCCATCTGCATTGTGCCCTTGATTTTGGTTGCCCAAGACCTAGAAAGCAGCATTCCAAACTTAGGTGGGATGTCTGCAACAACAATATCCATAACAGTGGTTTTTGCTGGAATTTGTTGTAGTCCCACAACCACATCTTTTATCAAACCTATGCAATGAACTCTCTTAGAATCAAAGGAGAATAAATCCTTATATGGACTAGTAATTTCTAACCCCAATCTCTCCATAATTACTTTAGGCATAAGATTATGTGATGCTCCCGAATCTAACATAGCATTATGTAAAGTCATATCATGAATAGTAATGCTTATGTAGAAGGGAGGGAACTCTTCATTTTGTTCATCCTAAAGCCTTGGACCCAAGCAGATGATAGGATTATCTTCTTGTACATTTAGGATATCAGCCACCCCTGGTTGTGAATTAAGCATTTCAACAATTTTGCTTCTATATTTATCCACCTTGAGAATTTCATTAAAAGGAATTGATATTTCAATTTTTGCAATCTCATTCTCAATATTAAAAATAGAGGTAGAATTGTCACCTTCCTTAGGAGGAGAAGAAATTTGAATGTCCCTTTTGTCAAGAGGAGGATCAACCTTATTTTCACCTACCTTTGCTTTCTCCTTTTTATCATCAGTTGTCCTGGAGGTATTCTTCTTGAATTGTGCTTTGTCTGCTGTAATAGGAACATCTCTATTCATGAGATTATACTGCTTTTGTATCTCAAAAATAGCATGCTGATAGCCCTTTAAAAAATCTGAAGGTTCTTCCTCTGACTTTGTCATGCTGGATTCATCATGTTCCTCTTTGGTCAAGAAAATTCCTGACCCTTCTTCATCAAAGCAATGAATAGATTCCTCAGGTACTTCAGGCTCTTCTTCTTCATCCACCAAGTTTTGTTGAAAAGGAGGTCTCACTGGGGAATCTGCCTGCTGATTTTTATTGTCTCTTGGCCTTTGCTGATTTTGAGGCCTTCTGAATTGAGGGTTTCTAAATCGAGGCTCTTGCTGTGCTTGGGGAGTAGCAGTATTCCCAAGTGCTAATTGATCCATCAACTTTTCCATGGTTCTCATGATGGTTTCAAACTTGTCTTCTTGAGCAGAAGTAGAAGGCTTTTCCTCTTCTTTTATCTTAGTCTTTGCCATTTTCGACTCTTTGACAGCAAGCATATTCGCATCTACCTTAACTGCATCGTTTTGCATGTCAGCCAGAGTAGCAGACTCTCTTTCTCTGAGTAAAAGGGAGAAATCTGAATCAAATGACTCAGCGTATCTTAACTGTGCCAAAGCTCCAGGAGGTTTCAAGTGTGCTGGAATAGAATTATATACCTTATTAAACCTCTTAGAAAATTTTTGGACAGTCTCATCTGGAGCTCTTCTTAGATTATTATATTCAGTGAGGGCTTGAACAGGATTAGTTCTATTTCCCCATTTTCTCAGAAAGCTATCTTCAAACTCAGCCCAACTATGAATGCTACCAGCTGTTAGGGCTTTAAACCATTTTTTGACTTCCCCAATGAAAGTCTGAGCAAACAATCTCAGCTTTACATCTTCATCATCCACTTCATACCTATCAATAAAATCATTGAATCTATCCACATGTTCTTCTGCAGTAAAATCTTCATCCCCTCCCCATGTTGGGATCCTAGCAGCATATTTATTTGGAAGATCATGTAAAACAGCAGGGAGATCTAGAGGAGCATACCTAGTAGGTACAGCCATAATGAATGGAGGGGCAGTGACCGAAGGTATTGTATGACCAAAGGGAGAAGATTTAGTGTGAGATGATGTCTGGGAACTGTTTGGACTAACAGAGGCAGAAGATAAAATACTAGTACGAAAAGGACTGTTTGGACTTTGCAAACCACTGACAAAAGAACTCCAATTAGGGAGAGGTAAACCAGTTTTAGATTTGAGCAACACTTCAAAAGGATCAAGCTGTTTGAGCTGATTTAAATCCTCTTCTTCTAATAGCAATTCTGCAGTAACAACTTCCCAAAACTCTTCTTTATCTTTTTGAGACACTAAAGATGAAGTATCAATGCCTCTCTTTTGTAAATCTAAAATAATTCCAATCAATTCCTCTTCGTCTTCAGACCTCAACAACACCTCTTGAATTTTATCATCAACAATTTTATTTTCAGGACTTCTTGAAAATTCAGGAAACAAAGATTTTGAAATCTTTGAAGTACCTGGTATATCAGAAAATCTTTGTCTACTTCTTGAGATAATGTTAGGATTATCCACTGGACTAGGAGGGTTTGGATCAGGATTACTCCTTGTGTATCTTCCTCTCGAAGCCACCTTTTTTAACTTTTAAGATTGAATGGAGTCACCAAGGTAGAATGCAGCCTCGAACACCTTCCTGAGCTTCTGCTACCTTCAGAAATTCAGTCTCAAATTTTCGGGAATGAGTAATCTTCAGACTCCCGGCAGACGCACCAAAATGTTAACACAAAATCCAGCACTGAAGGGCTGCTGATCAGGTAGACTCTGTGTAACTGTTTCAGACCAATCTTTTGGCTAAGGATTAGCCTCCCTAGCCTGAGAGGGCTCTCTCAAGAAATTTATTGATTTTGACTGTTGATAAGAGGGCTAACTCTAGTAAAGTAAATTTGACACTTTTTCAGGTTCTTTTGGCCCAGGTACAGTCTTCTTATGCTGGGCTTCTCCTTTTGCTGATGGTTGAGGTTGTTCTTTACTAACCAGTGGCTTGACTGACTTTCTTAACTCTGATTTTACCTTCCTTCTATCCTTAGCCTCCCTCTGAAGCTCAGCAATCGTGGGCTCTTCAACTGACTCTTCAACTGACTGCTCTTTTTCTCTAACGGGCCGTGGAGTCAAACCTGTTTTACTTTGAAAAGCCGCCATGAAAATGAACGAGTCCCAATCCCTGCCTATTTTCTGAAGACCATTCAAAACTAGCAACTTGACCAGACCATGGTGAAATAGACATGTTTCACAGTCATCATTTCTTAACTGCACTTTGTCACACATTTTTCTCAGACTTCGAAACAAGTAGAAGGGGATGTCTATGGATGCTTTACCAGTAAAATGCAACAACAACTTGAAGTGGTAGGAATAAACTTTATTATATCTTCCCTCACAAGTTAGGTATTTCTGAATACAGGTGAGAAGTAGGGCATAATGCTCCTTCACATAGTTTCTAGGCACAGCCTTTTTCAAGTCCTCATTCACATACGCCTCTTTCAGGAATTCTTTGCATGGACTCATATTGAACTTGAAGTTCTTAAACCATTCTTGTCCCCCTCTCGGGATCTCAATTACTGCAGCTATTTCCTCTGGAGATACTTTAACTTATAACATAGCTATTTTAGAATTCAAACCGGTGAAGTTTAAAGCAAAATCCTTTGTTACCTGAGCATGGCCACCCTGCAGTTTCTTGCAGAAATTCCAACAGCCGGCATCCTGGAAGGCTTTCTTCACACCCTCATCTCTTAATGCTAAGTCTAAACCTTCAAGCTCTATTCTCTGGCATTTTCCAGACCGGTGTCCTCTCTTCTCCATCTCGCCTTTGAAACCTTCGCACTGACAGTGAACAACAACTTCAACTGGAATGGTAATTCGATCCTTTCTTTCTTTTGGCTTAGCCTCACTTGAAATAGGCTCTCTTGAAAGCAGCTTCACTTGCAAACTCTGTTATGCTTCTTAACCTGCAAAGTAATACCGAACAGAGAATATGCGAGAAAAAATACCCAGAACACAGAATATGCGAAGAAAATATACCCAGAACACAGAATAGCAATGATT